>VXBB01020356.1:78583-96899 GCA_013399915.1 Illadopsis cleaveri | reverse complement strand
TGAGATTTCTGCATTTGCAGAGGGAGAAATGAAAAGCAGTAAGTGTGCACTCAAACCTTCTGCTGGTCCTCATGTTGCCAGCAATACACAGGCAGCACTGAGGGTGAGTGAGCCTGAGGGATAAAAGACAGCCAGATATTCAGGATATATTTAGTGTCTATCTGTTATATATTGATTAGTCTTTTGGAATACCTCCTGGAAGACTTGTAGAAGCAAGAGATAAATTGCTGTTTAATTTAGTCCCTTTTCAGTGTCAAAGCCTAAATAAGGTCTGACTAAATTCATCAAGGATATTTTTAGTAGTCATTTTGTGTTTATCTGGAAAAGTGAAATCTTTAAAAAAACTGGATCGAATTTTAACCCTTGTAAGAGTTTCGAAAGTTTCAAACTAAGGTTCCAGTCTGACATGTAAAATGGATGGTCCCTCTAGCTTTTCACCTGTCATTTTTTTCATTGCTTTCCCCTGTTGTTCTCTGTGGAAAACTATGAACAAAACTGGTCCTAGAGATAAAGATTCAGCTAAAAAAAAAGACCAAGTTTATTCTTAAAGAAAAAAAATCAAAATGGTACAATATAGCAATATCACCAGATGTCTAAACTCCAGAGACTTCAAATGAAGACCATCACAAAATTCCTCATCCGTTTGGTGAGCACTGAAGTATGTATACTGAAACTGCCAATAGTTGACTTTACACAACTGTTTTCGTATATGCATAAAAAAAAGTAAAATAATTTTTTGCGAAGGTGTAGTGGCTTTTTTCTCCCAATCACATTGTAATTTAGTTATTGAAATTGCTGAAACCAGGTACAAAAAGAAGCAGTCCAACTCCAAGTCACCCAACCATAAAAACAACTCACAATTTTTTTATTCACAGACTATATCACAATATGTAGAGAAACTGAGCTTAAGCAAAACAATCTTTCAATTTTACAATCATTTTATCTGTTGTTATTTTGAAGTAAACTGAACAATCATAAATATTGAGCAAGGAAGGTAATTTTATAACAGGGATTTTTTTTATTAAACAGAAAGTCTACTTAATGCATTAAAATCGAGGTTCTGCTTTCTCTTACCTGTTGTATAGCACTTTTAGACTTAAATAACTATTTTCATGTGTGGCTTCTGTCTCACCCACCATGAATCAAGTATTCAACTCACCCTGTCTTTTATATCCAGGATGTACAGGTTGGGGACTAGCAGCCCTACCCTCAGGTTTTTCCCAGTTTTCATGCACCATAATCCAATCTCATGCAGCTCCAGCAACAAAAGCACATTCCAGTTGATTGGCTCTTTTCAGCAGAAGGCACCATTGCTGCCAAGAGTCAGTGAAAGTTATTGTAGTTGAATTCATGGGACCTGAAGATAATTCCCTCTGCCTAAAAAGACACACACTAATTTTGAAAGAAATCCTCTGGCTGTCATCTGCTAGAACACATTCAATTTAGATAAATTCTTGAACTGGGATTCTTATGCATAATATATGCATAATATATGCTGTTAAACAAATAGAGGCACAACCACGACATTAAGAGTGTCCAAATTATCCTTTAGATTTAGCATCCTGGCTGTCCAATTTCTTATCTAAACTATTACAAACAAAGGCAGAATTGGAAGATTAAAATTTTCAAGTGACTGCTGAAGTTCAAAGAGTGCTTGTATTTTAATAACAAGTACTGTACATATTTCATGGAAGTGCTAGCCAGCTGATCTATATGTTAATTAGCCTGCCATTTGAAAAGGAAAATTATTCAAGTGCTTTCATCTCATTTCCAACACAACCAGCCATGCTGAGTACATTAGGAAGCATCATTCCTGCATATTCTGGAGTCAGCTAAGCTCCTTTTTAGGCACTGGAGGAGGAAAAAAAGGAACTGAACTGATAGCCAATTTTATGGCAGAATGATTTTCAAGCAGAGAACAATCCATTCAGAAAAAAAAATAATCTAAACTCTCCAAAGGGAAAAAAAAATCCGTAGGATTTTCTGTTGAAAAATTGTGATTACAGTTTTGGTTGCTATTATCTGCATGAGGAAAAAAAATAGGAAAAAAGAAAACAACATTGTCAAAAACTTTTCATGTGAAGAATTAGGGAACTGGAAGTAGGCTTTGTACAGATGGGGATGCTGAGAACTGGAGAGGCAGAGGAAGCAGGTGAGCAGCATCTGGCTCTGGCTCCCTGCCTAGAAGATTCTCATCAGAGTCACTCGCTGCCTTCTGGCAGAAAATGAAAGTGACAAGAGGTCAGGAGGTGAAATTGACCGGAGTGCTCAGTTGGCAGGAAGCTGACAAGAAACAAAAGTCTCCATTTGCCTTCTCCAAAAAAATTTCTTAAAATATTTTAGTTCAGGGGGTGGTGGTGGAGAGGGAGAGAGGGAGGGGAAAAAAGCAACCTCCAATAATTTTGATTTCTCTTTCTAAATTCATATTGGCTGGGGTCACAAACTTATTTTCCTGGTTAGATTTGG
Organism: Illadopsis cleaveri; assembly: GCA_013399915.1. Lineage (NCBI taxonomy): Eukaryota > Metazoa > Chordata > Aves > Passeriformes > Timaliidae > Illadopsis > Illadopsis cleaveri. The sequence continues at coordinate 94,433 of VXBB01020356.1, read as the reverse complement.
AATTAAGCCCTCAGGCCTCAGCACTGTTTCTGTGTCCTCCTGGATACAGCTTTGAGAAATGGAGGAGAGAGAAGGAGGTCAGAAAGGGATATGAGGGCAGCTGGGCATTGCCCCATTTTCCTCCTCCCTGTGTATAAATACAGAAATAGACAATGAAGGATCTCATTCAAAACTGCTCTTTGGGTAAAAATGTCCCACAAAGATCTCAGTAACAGCATGTTCCATCTCCGAGGTACCAAACAGCTCCTGGTGAATCCTGATTGAGCTGGAGCCATGTACCATGCAGCTGGGACCAGCAATCTTGAACTACATGTTCATAATGCTTTTTATCCAGAGTTATGTGCTATAACCCACAAAGTAGTGAACTTAATTTATTCCATGAGTTTTGTGGTTTTATTTTATTTTATTTTATTTTATTTTATTTTATTTTATTATATTTTATCTTATTTTTCCAGCAAATGGGGTCAAAAAAGATTCTGTCTTTTCTTGACTAATCACACACAAAAATACCTTGGAGAATAAACATGGTAGCCCAAGAGCTTTAGCACTCAAACTGAAACACTTTGAAATATTACTTAAAGAAGTGGAGCAATAAAAGAATACTAACATCACATTCTATGGTGGTGATAAAACACATTCACATCTTTCTGCACTGGGTAGCTCAGAACAAAGTTGGAAGCTGTGTACAATTGATAACTTCAAAATATTAGATACATATTGTCATTTTCTTCACTGCATAAAGCTGGCAAAATATTTCTCTTTTTTTTTTTTTTTTTTTTTTACTAGATGCTGACTTAACTTTTGAAAACATTTCTGTATTTGACTGAAATTTTTATTACCCAGCAATTTAGTTAAGTGCTGCAGGAGTGTAGGATGGACTGATGACAGACTTCATATAAAAATAAACCACCAGCTAATGTCCCCCTTTATAATACATGCATATAGTCTTACCTAAATCAATGAAGCTCAACCAATTTACATCAGGTAATGATGTAGCACCCTGAGATTACATTTACTCACATTGCTTTATACATATCCATATACAGAGAAAAAAAAAGATGGAGGGAAATTTTAGTTTGCAACTTTATTTGCATGTATTCAACTTACCACTTTTCCCAATGGACAATTTCATCTCTTTAAGCACTTTCTCCTCCTTGAAGTCATTGCCACTGAATTTAAACATTGTCTCAAAAATATCATATTAGTTTCACCTTTAGAATCTACGACCTCCCAAAAATGAAGATGGTCTCCTTCCCAGTCAGTTTAGGAATGTGAATGACAATGACAATATTGAAAAATCTGTCAAGTCATATCTACAACTGCCCATTGGGGTGGTCTGCTTTCTGTACAAAAGAAATATCGGATCTTGCTTAGATTTCAGATGGTTTTGTCACAGACACAACGTCAGACCCACACCAAGGAATGCTACAGTTAATGTCCAGAGCACTCCTTTGACTCTCCCTGAGAGTACAAAGTAATTTCCTACTCTGTCAGAGCCAGGACATAACTTTTCAAGGGGTTGAATCTCAAACTGTCCTCAGAGGGTGGAACATCTATTCCCCTTTTATATTGTTACATTCCAAGAACATCAGAAAAATGCCATTTCCCTGAAAGTCACAGAAAGGGAAATCACAAATATGTGTCTGTGGTTAAGAGCAGAGGCATATCAGACATCAGAGTGGTGGAGAGGGACTGGCCCCATAAACAGCAATCAGGCAACAGTAAAACTGCCTTTCCCTCAGCCAGATCCAAACCCATGCTCTGCTATAGTACCACACTCTGATGTGAAAAAGAGAATAGATCTGTCTTTTCATTTATTTGGAGGTTGGACTAGACGACCTTTAAAGGTCCCTTCCAACCCCAAGGATTTTATAACTTAGCTTTTGATTCTGTATCTGGCCTTCTTTTCCACTTATACACTGTCCTAAAAAATGTGAAGATATTAACCCTGGGTATCAGAATGTATAATCTTCCATTTGATGCCAAACTGTGAAGACAAGATCCAGTACCACATTTACACTCTCAAGAGCAGCTTTTTATAGCACTCATCTGAACAACAGGGCTGCCTCACCAGTTTCCCTTGTGAAACCACTCCACACATAAAATCTGTCAGCATGGTGTGCTTCAATGTAGCCAAAATGACAAAAAATATTTAATCTCAGCTAACCTCTAGAATATCTCTGACCTTAAACAAAGTGTGAGAAAGAACATTTACATTTGGAGTCATCCCAATAACACTGGGCTGCAACTCAATGATATTTTTTGATTAATGTTCTCTCATATTGAATTTCTTTTGCATTTGTCTCTTTTACCACTTTAAAGCCAATGATGTAAGGCCAGAGGTTGCTAATGTTAGACGCTACAAGAACAAATAAAATAAAAAGTGCTGGTCCCTGGTGTTAAGCTTTAGTCTTTGATCTAAGTTCCATAATTACTTTCTTTCTGGGTTCAGTGTCATGCTGAAGAATCCTGGATAACTTGTTACAGTTTCTCTAAATTCAGCAATAATCAGGCAGATAAGCAATATTTGCAGAATCCCTGAAAGGTCTGCCAGCAGATTCTAGCCATCCACTGGGAGGCAATTATTCTGTCATCATTTGAAGAGAATGGCCTATCTGCTTCTGGCAGGCATTTCGGTTCCAGGCATGAATTCTGGTTCTGGACTTGCAGCGCATTCCCTGTGTGATGAACACTCTGGTCAACAGTGCCGTTAGTGCACCGAGCAATCACATGCCTGCCAGGAGTCAACCTTTAAACAAGGGATTCAGGATGAAAAATGCCTTTGTCTGTTCTAATTAGGATCAACACTTTTGCTTTCTCCATCAGAATCTGCTTATTTCATAGTCTGGGGCTGACATCAGGGCATGAGCTGAAAAAGAAAGCAATTTGCTCAAGTTTCTTCATTACCTGATGCTTTCCACTTTCACATGTTTCACCTGTAAAAGGAAACAACAAATAAACTCTTTCAATGTCATCTCGATCAAGTGAGCTAAAGCCTTTTTTTGGAAGTAGTATTTTCCATGCCTTTCTAACAGGCATGACTAGCCTGTTTCATCCTTTTTTACCATCTGGACAATCTTCTCGGAACTCTGCTCCCTGATCAAGGGGGACATCAACAGGTTGTTCATAAACTCCTATATGGTATTTTCAGGTATTTTCCAGCAGTGACTAGCTATCTTTTTGGTTCATTAGAAAAAACTGCCACTCCTCTGCAAGATGTTATCAGTTCTAAAATGAGACACGGTAATAAACCATGGAAGCATGCCTAATTCATTGTAATAAAAAGCAAACTGGCTTGCACTCTTGCCTACACCTTGACAGCTGACATGTTCTGCATTCTGGTGACAGCATGCAGATCTGCATCAGAAGGGCTGAGGTGAGGGGACAGCGGGGAAGATAAATAGTCTGAAATTTTTTGGATGGATCTATTAGTCTGATATGATTCACGATTCACCAGAGACCTGTGCTTTGTGTACTGCCAAAATGGCTCATGCAGACTGGGACACCAAAGCTGATCCAACACTGGCTGGCTATTCAGGACCACTCCCCTTGTCTCCAGAAATGGCTTCAGGAGTTGGGCAGTGGTCCTCAGTCCTGTCCTCAAAATACAGGAAACCTATTTGGAAGCAGCTGACTCTGGCCTTGACAGCAGCCTGGATGTCAGTCAGCTGGAATAAACACATCAGCAGAAAGGCAGAGGTGATGGGAGCTGGAGGGAGAATCCAGCAAGGAGGAATTAATTCTGTTTTCTCTGTGCCTGGTGCACGTGAGCCATCTCACCCAGACATGTGGCGAGCTCTAAGTTTTAACCTTCCTTGCTTGTCAATAACTATGACAAACAACATGTGCCCTTTGAGCAACTTCTTCATTGTCCTTAGTTTGTTGCTCTCAACTGATAAAAAGGGTGAGAAAATATATTCTTTGAAAAACAGAAGGAAAGAACCATGAGGAGACCTAGCATACTGTCTTATTGTGCAACTGTTATTTTTTTTTACCTATTTTTTAATTTTTGAGACATTTTTTGATTATTTTGTGGTTTCAGAAGCTCTGTAAGGGAAACTAAATGGAATGATTTTGCCTACCTGGTTTCAAGTAATAATCACACTTTCATGATCAGAAACAAAGATGTATGAAAAGAGGCATTTGTTCCACAAACACAGACAGTTGCTTTCCTAACAAGGTGGTTGACAGAGAGGGTATAACCTGCTCCTCCATTACAGAAGGATGCTGAGGCACAGAGAGCAATTTACTTCCTTGCAATGACATATATACTATCCTTAATGGGCACCTTGGTGTTTCTGATTTCAAATGGGAGTTTTCCACAGCAGTGGAAAGGCTATTTTCCTGGGTTTATGACTCAGATCAAATTTTGTGCTTTATCACTTCAGTATACCTAAGATGAAAATATTCATAGAATTTTAATTGTATTTTTATTGCAGTCTGTATGGGCACAAAGTCTTTTTGTATGTGCAGACTCCTCTAGACAAAAATCCTTGGTACTGAACTGCAAGATATATTTGATATATGTACACTCAAGTGTGTCTGTACATACATTTTTATGTTTATATGCATGACATTTGCACAGTTTTTGAGGCACTAAATCTCTGTATACATGAAAATACATAACCAGGGAGGCTTGACTCTGCTTAAATGAGCCATTCACAAGTGTTACCAAGGACGAGTCAGGGAACTTCATCCTAATTAGTTTAGTACAAATGAGAGAAAACTAAAGGAGCTCTTGAGCCACTAGAAGGTTGAAATAGATCCCCAAAACATGTCCCATGTTACCCATTCACTTGGCTGCCTTTGATTCAGTAGTTCTACTGTTGTGTGGATGTAGGATAACTGCACACCAGCAGTGCCATGCTCTTTGAAGAACGTTTGAATTAATGGTGGTTTAGCTGACAGCACAGGGAACAGCACAATACTTAGAGTGTGTGCCTCACACTAACAATGACACAGTTTAGAGAATTTGGTTAAAAAAAACCCAAACAGTTGAAATTAAAAAACCAACCAAACAAAAAAAACCAAACCAAACCAAACCAAACCAAACCAAACCAAACCAACGAAAAAAACAAAAAAAACCCACAGCAAACCCCCTTCATAAAGGTGTGTCCCATCAGCTTATTTTTTCCCTTTCAAAATTTCATATTACCATCATGTCTGTGAAACACTGCAAGGAGTCACAGGGTTAGAAGCTTTTCCCTCCAGTCTCCTTTTCTTGCCTTACTGTAGTTGGTCCTTGCACCAATGAAACCTGTGCTTCTTTTTTTTATTTGATGAGGGTTATTTGATGCATCTTGAGGACAACTGATCAAGAGGAAAGAGATTCCTATGATTTTGTGGTTAGATCATGGGTGTCTGTCAGAACTTGACAGTATGCCTGCCCCTGATGAAATGAAGGGCTGCTCATCTTCTGCCATTCAATCTAACACAGTCACATTAAATTACACTGAGGGAAATTAAAAATGTAATTTATTTCCCTAATTCCTGATAATACAGTACCTCACACTTTTAAAAGCTTCTAAAATATCAGGACCTAATTTGTTAAACTGTAAAGCCCTGGAATATCTGTACATTAGGATAAAGAAGGAAGACAGTAAAACAATTTTCAGCTGGAAATTCATGAGTTTCAGAGACTCTGTAATGTAATTTCCTAAACTAATTGATCTGAGAGATAGGTGATCAGGGTTAGATATCTTTAATAAAAGCTAGAAAATGTCTCCCTAACTTTTAACTTCACAGCATGTTCCTCTCACCCATGTTGTCTGTGTTCTCTTTGTACTTAAACACTGCATATTTTGGAGTATTTATTTGGGTTTTTTCAACCTATCTCTTCAGCTATTAAATAATATTTATATAAAATTTGCAATAATGTCCTTCTCTGAACTTACAAAATAATTCCATGGAATCAGATCATCTGCTTGTAGAGTTAATGGGAAAGTTGTAGTACATTTCATCTGACCCAAGATCATACACTAACATAACATGAATTTTGTACTTTGAAATTACATACTGGACTGAGCATTTGAATAAAAATACTAACAGAAAAGTTCCGATATGAGATCAGAATATTTATTGCAATGAAGATAGCATTCACCTCTGTAATACTCATATTCATCAGTCTATACTGAATTTAAAGCAATGTCACAAAATTGATGAAGCAAGCATGTCAACTTGATTATTCCAGTCAGAATTGCAATATGTTAAGAATCTATTTTGCCTCTGCATCAATGTCGTTGCTAGTACTGAGGATGCCTCCTCTCTCAGCTCCATGCCTTTTGCTGTCATTCCAGACCCCCCTGTGTGTCAGGTCAGTGGGTGGACCTGACATTGTTAAAGCAGACTTGAGTCACTGCCTTCTCAACAAGATCCAGCTGTGAGAGTACACTGACCAAGATCCTGGGGTAATTTGTCAAAAATTTGCACAGTGACAGTAATTCCAGACAGGTATTCCTAAATGCTATTAAAAAAGGCAGTGTCGTAATCGGAAAACAATTTCAGTTGGAGTGATTAATTAGTGCTGGCAAGGTTCTTTCTCTCTTGGTTAGGTTGAAGTACTGCTCTGTAGCTCCAGGATGACCATAAAAAATGGTTTACATTTAGAAAAAAGACTGATACTTTAAGACATGAGAGAGACACAGAACACTAGATCTAGAATAAGAGGAGTATCCTTCCTGGGCACATACGCAGTGAGTTGTTAACATTGCTGCACTGACATAAATATGTGGTGCTTCTTTGGATTTACCTTTTTTACCTTAAACTCCAAATAATTTCCTAAGAACAAAGACTCAGAAATATTGTAGTAGAAGACACTGCCAGAAGACGTGGCCAAATGTGCAAGTGGGGTATCAGCAGTGCTTTATCAAATTCAAATCCAGCTTCACCAGCAAACAGGGAAATAAGAAAAGAGGTGGCTGTTTCCCTCTTTCCCATCCCACTAATTGCAGCACAGAGTGATGCTGGCATTGGTCACACAAGCAGAAATGGGTGTACAGGTCTCCTTGTCCACCCCTTTGCTGGATCTGCCAGGGCTGTTCTCTGGTTCTAGGGCCAGTTGGCAGGCAATGCCTTTTGCTAATGCTATAAATTATCTTAGTCTCCAAAACCCCATGGCCACATGCAAATTGTATTCAGGGAATGATTCCTGGCCTGTCATAAGTCCCAAACCACTCCCAGCAGTTTTGGGGAGGCTGCTAGCTGTCACAGTTGAGCAGCACCACAGCATGCATTTTAATAGTGTGAACGATTATATTTCCTTATCTAGAAACATTCTCCGGCACCATTTGATGCACTAATTTTACCAACACTTGTATGTAGAGCCAGTGTATATAAAACACTACTCCCATAGTGAGTTAATTGGATTAAAGTGCTACCAGAAGTGTAGCCATCAAATTTATTGTTTTAATTCAGATAAATTTCTTTCTGTTTCTCTTGAGAGCTCAGATGATGTAAATAAAGAGGATCAGAAATTTACATGCCTTCAGTAAGGGAAATATTCAAGCAGTGTGAGAATGAGTTGCAGAATCTACAAATTGCATCATCAGTGAGAAATTGGCAATGACTTTCTTCAAGTTCCTTTTAAATTTTTAGCAATAGTGAAATGTTTGAAACCAGAACTGCATTTGTCTCTGTACTATACAGAACAAAAAATATTGCCATGATATACTACTGGACATAGTGTCAAACAATACGACAAGACTAAAAACATATTGTGACTATGATTTACATATCTACTAGAGTTATTGTGACAATTTTAAGTAAATTGTTCCCTACCATGGTTTTTGAAAGCTGGCTTTTACTGAGGGTTCTTTAATTTGAAGTGATATAGACAAATTGGTGTTCATCGATAAATTATAACTGTTTTCCAAGCTTTAAAACACAGCAAGAAATTTACTGCCTAGAGCTGGAATTTTTTCTCTCATGCAAAAAATCCTTCCCTACCCATACATATACTTGTACATCTCGTCACTGAAAGTGTATCAGGGCACCTTCCTTTATGTGCTAGCTTTGATGCCTGGTGCAGTTTGACTCAAACCAAATTGCCTTCTCAGGGCACAGTTCTGGGAGGTAATACAGGCCATGTACTATTCCCAGTAGGCAGCATGTGTGTGGGTGCTGTGTTTTGAAGAGTAAAAGTTTTGCAATATGAAAACAGGATGTTCTGTGCTGTCAGATTTCAGTGCCAGTGTATGGTTTGGGTATATTTAATGCACTTGTATAGATATAACCTGTGTGTTCAAATATCAAAAGTGCAGGCAGTATTCCATACACATATCATGTAGAAAGAGTGATTCATCCTAGACAGAGAACACTTGATCCTACTTTACCAGAAATAAAGATTTTTGCAGAGCTGTGATGATCTGATATTTATCCTGAGTGTAGGCACCTCATCAGACTGCGGCAATTAAGGCTGACATCTTTTGCTAATAGCTCACTAAGAGAAACTATGACAAACAATATAAAGCTCAAGATCCACCAGACTATCAAGTTAACTAGGAAGAACAGGGGCATTTTTAGTATGACTTTAGAATTAGATCTGAATCCACATTTGACATACAACACTATCCATTTTGCCACTGACAGGGATGCAGGTGACACATTCTTCAGGCCATGAAAAAAGGGGCTTGTTTCTTCTTCAACTATTTGCCAACTAAAACAAAGGAAAAAAAATAAAATAATCTATTAGACTAGATAAGTGCAGCAGGTAGAATTTGCGGCAATACTAATGGGCATTCAGCACACAATAAATGGGTGACTGTTCAAGGAGGTGATTTAATAATGTGTAGTGGCTCAGGCAAAGCCATTGACTGAAGGACCCTGATGGGACACAAAGACATTCAGGGAACAGCTGGGAGATGAAGGAGGTGTGCAACTGTCAAGACAAATTTTAATTCTGAGTCTGGTCAGTCCAGGAAGCAAGAGGTATGTAAAATAAGAGCACTTTGATTCCACATGTGATCTGATGGACTCTCAATAGCTGTCTACATAAACCCATGCACAAATCAGGAAATCAGCTTGTCCCTCTCAAAAACATGACTTATATTCCATTCATAATACCCTTTCAGCTGCACAGATCAAGCAAAGTTCCCTAAAACAATGGAATAAGATAGCCTGTCATAAGCAAGATGTCCGCAGTACTAGGCCAGAATGATTTAGAAAATGGTCTAAAAGGGTATTTAGGGAGACATGACAGATCTAAGCACACTGCAATTGTTTATATTTGTATTAATATTGGCTTTGGATGCAGCAACTACTTATCTGTGAGAGGGGGATGATGAAGAGATTTACATGGATAAAGCACAATACAATGAAAATAGGAGATTTACACACTGTAACACTACTCAAGCTTAAGCCACAGAGACTTAATCATTAGTGGCATCTTTCCAGACTTAGAAAGCATTAAACATGGATATTTTTTTCCCCACTTAGATATTACAAAAATAAATATAAAAAATAACTAGGACAGACTGGAAACAAACAAAGGATCATGGTTTCCAGCTTTGCAGGGACTGAAACACACCTGTTGATACTGAGGTATTTGTTCTCAGTTAGGAAAACACATACAGGTCCATGGATTAATAAATGAGGGACTACCAGTTAGCAGAGACAGTATCCGGTTCAAAATTGTCAGAGAACTTGTTTTTGAAGTCATTTGGGCACTGATTATGCATTTTGGGTTATTCTTAATTCTCCAGTTTAATAAACTAACCCTGGTAATCCATAGATAGATGTTACATGAAGTGTGAAAGATACTGACCTTTCCCTCTGTTACAAACCTGAAGTTTATCCAATATTCAAAATCCCTGTGGTAAACTTGGCCCACGTTCTAAATAAACACAGGCTTTATTTGCTTGGGAACTATGGGGATCTCAGATGATTCAGAGGATTTGAAACAGGAAAAACTTGTGTTCAGAGACTGGTTCTACCTTATTTATATTGGTATTACATCTTTCAGCCATGCAATACAGAAACAGAGAACAAGCTGACACGGAGGACTGTGACGTCCTATATCCACTGTTGATGATGTTTTTAATGAATCTCAAGCAATCTGGCACTCCACTGACCGTTGGTTGTCTGGAAACTCTCATCAATATATTCCATGATAGAAATTTTAGGAAAAAAGCAGTTTAAATGGATAACTCAAATATGCTGCTGAACCAAGAATTTGTTTGTTTTCTTGAACCAGTCTCATGACTGCAGTCTGGTCCATACCAGAGGGTTTGAGCATTATTGTTTTCCACTGTCTCAGGCTTGGGGGAGGACTGTGGCTGCTGACTTTTTGTCCACCACTGTTTTTTTGTATTGCCTTGGGCTTGGGGGAGAGGACATGCACCCAGAGGTGTCTGGAGGGGCCATTTTATTCTTTGTCTTGTGGCACTGACTGGCTGTGGTTGCACCATGTCACTGAGCATTTTTGCCTGTAAAACATTTTTTTTTATACACTTTGTTATGAGGATTATTGCTGTTATTGTCCATTTTCTTATCTCATTGCTGTTTCCAGTAAATTGTTATCTCAACAGTTAATCTCTGCCTTTTTGTCTCTCTCAATTGAGGGGATGAGCAGAAGGGAGTGGCTGTGTGGGGCTTAATTTCCAGCTGAATTTCTATTTGCTCAGTGTTTCCTAGCCAATATTAATAAACATGGTTTCAGAGTGTTGCATTTGTATACATAAACACACAGTAGCATGATATTTGGCATTCTATCCATGTCACCAACTACTCTGGTCTGTTCCTTCCCTGCTTTTCAGAAGGCAGATACAATCCAGGAAAATGCTGTTTATGCTTGCCAGAGGACTGAAAGTCTCACCAAACAGTATTTATCAAGGAGAATTTAGCACATAATTTAGTTGAGTAATTTCATCCTCACTAATAAGTCATAACTACCTGCTAGTTTTTTCTTCATGCTCTAGAATGAAATAGATGTTTAAAGACATCTATGGTGATTCTTTTGAGCAGATTTCCCCAACAATTGAACGGTATCAAACTTTGTAGTGCTTTAATAAATCTATCTCAAAATTATCACCATTGATCATCCTGTTTCATGAAATTGAATGTTAAGGCACAGAATAATCAAAAGATTTGTCCAGGCAGCCAGGAGCAGAGCCAAAAAGCAAGTCTAGGTCTTATTTTTTCCAAGGACAACTGGTCTGTAATAATCCATGTAAAAAACAGGTGGGCAACACTGATGATTACTGAAAACTTTATGAGGAGGAAACTGGAGTTTTTCACCTGGAGGAAAGGAGGCTCAGGGGAGACTTTATTGCTCTTTACAGTGACTGGAAAAGAGGTTGTAGTGAGGTGGGGGTTGGTCTCTTCCAAGGAACAAGAGGTAGGACAAGAGTAAATGGCCTTAAATTGTGTCAGAGAAGGTTTAGATTAGATAAGAGGAAAAGTTTCTTTACCAAAAGAGTTGTCAAGCATTGGAATAGGCTGCCCAGGGCAGGTGGAGTTACCACCCTGGAATATTCAAAAGAAGTGTAGATGTGGCACCTGGGGACATTGCTCAGTGATGAGTTGGCAGTGATGGCTCAGTGGTTGGTCTTGATGATCGTAAAGATTTTGGGCTTGATGATCTTAAAGATTTTTTCCACCCTAAGTGATTCTATTGTTCTCTGATTTTATTATATACATCCAATAACATTACAGTAAGTCTGTTCCTTATGATCAGCCAGGAAATATCAGAACACTTTCAAATATTAACACATCATCTTGGTTTTGGGAATTTTTTTTTAGGAACTTGATCAAATTCTGGCAGAGCTTAGCACCAAATTTGATTTCAAAGTGATTTTGATTCACCACCAGTTCCTTTTTATAACTTTTACATTTTGCTTTGTATGTTCTTTAATTCCAAATTTCTTTCCAAATTAGGGTGATCTTCACCTTTGGATAAACTTCTGTTTGTCATCACATACCAGGGAAATTCCCTGAGGCAATCTTGGGTGGTGATTAAGGAGAACTCTGATTTACAGCCAAGAACAAAAGGAGTTTTTAATAGAACAAGTTAGTTAATAAACACCAAAATAAAGAGTTCATGAGGGAAAAATGGCGTGTGGACTTATCCCACATGCTGCTTTCTCATCAGATATTTTTAGTAGGTAAGTTTTAGTGCAATTTCATTAAAGAGAAAGACATCTTGACATCAGAATGCTCCTGTCATTGAAAACCACTTTCTACTATCTCTCCCGTAATAAGAGAGTAATAAACTCCCCTGAAACATGATCTCTTTATCCATCTCAATTATTGAGCAATGTCGCTTTTGGGAAAATGCAGACTTTCTGCTTCAGAATACAGCAGTAATAACTGTGCACAGAGCGCTGAGCTCAGGCTGGATGTGAGCACTGTAACCTGCCTCTGTCTCTTTGGTGAGGCAGGTGGCTGTGGTTGGACACAGAGCAAGCAGGAGGGTTTTCATCTTGTCAGCATGGGAGGATGTGGTGGTTGTGACTTTCTGCTTTCTCAGACTGGGATGGAATATGTTGCTAAGTGGGCCAGACATAATTTTATCTACTGATCCAAAGATCCTGGATGCAGGTCCTTGCAGCACCAGGAAGGTGTTTAGTCCATCCCATCACTATTGTTTTTTCAGTTCTTCCTTTAAATAGGTCTATAAATACGCAAATATTTGCTCTAATAAAACAATTCTTTTTAACTGACAGCTCCATGGCTGATGAAATGAAAACCTGTGATGTGACACAATGGTTTTGGTGAAGCTATGATGCCTCAATTGCAATACAAGCCAGAAGCAAGGATGTCAAGTGAGGAATGTGGAAGAGTTTTAATTAATTTTTATGAAGGGATTCAGGATTAAAATCTTGGAGCATCTTGATTGTCTGGAGACCAAACAGACACCGAATTTTGCCACACTCCATATGAAGAACAGAAAAGGGAAGTGGATTGAGATGACTGAAACTATGAGCTGGCATCAATATAGTACTCTTTCAGAATTGCTGAATTGAATTTTCACTCTGTAACAGCAGAATAATCAGGAGTGTAAGTCAGTTGCTAACAGGGAGAGAGTACCTGGAAAGCACTTCCTGAAGGAGCTGTGAGAAAGATAAAGGTTATTGCTCTTCAAAAATAAAACCCTGCAGAATTGCTACCAAGTTTGTTGAGCTTTGGGACTCTTGCTGTACTACAGAGACTTGGTGCTTGCATGAATGAAGCCCATATTTTTCAGAAGGGATTTCAGTATTATTGAAAGCAACTGTTTGCTGTGAAATCAATGGACTTTGCATACACAGAGACCTTTAAGTATCTGGGCTTTAGTCCAATATGAGAAATGAAAGCTGCTGATGAGAAAAATGGACTTTAGAATACCAATACTGAGTTAATGGATGTATTTCAATTCTGTTTCCTAATTGTATGCAATCCCATAGCTCACAAAGGAGACACAAGGTGAGAAATTTGGCTCCTGTTGCAATCCCATGGCTCACAAAGGACACACAAGGTGAAAAATCCAGGTCTTGATGTTTTATGCTACACAGTTTTTATTAACTTTAGAACAAAATGCTGAAGTGAAAAGAATATGATTAGAAATGAATAAAACTCAAGTTTCAACTCAACTGAAACAACTTGATTTCTGAATTTTATCCTAGGATTAATTACAGAATTAGGATAACTGAGCATTTTTCAAAACTTTTCTATATATGGATGGGCTGAAAACACCAGTCGTTCTTCTTGCAAAAGAATGAAGGCAAGCTGTGTCCTGTTAAACACATTGAGGTATATTTCCAGATGCTTGAGCCATAATTGAATGCACTGCTGCCATTCTTTAGCCTCCTTTAGGAGAATGATCATGATAATTCAATCACAATGCCCTTTTTAGTCTTTGTAACTTTTTGAACTTGGATAGTATCAGAGGAAAAAAGATCTTCGAAATATCTACTAAAATGAAGAAAATAACTTAGTTTAATTAAGTTTGTGACTAGAACTTAAAAGTTCTCGTTTGTGTGCAGAAACTTAAAAAAAAAAAAAAATTGAGACACCTGTGATTCTTTTGAAGTAAACCTTTTGATAAAGATGACTTAGAAAGAGAGGTTGGGGTGTTGGTTTATTTGTTTGTTTATTGGAGCATTTGTGTTTTATTAGAATGTCCTAGCTCAGAATAATGCAATTGTTAGTATTGTTATCTTCTGTGTAGGGAAAAATTATAATTCACACCAAATATTTAATTTTTTTTAAAAAAAGGCAAATATGTCTTGATTTTTTTTAAAAAATATTTTATTTGACACCAAATATATCAGATGATTTTAAGATCATCTCATAAACAGCTCATCAACAGAGCAAAGCTATGTTTGCACGTATTTTTCAGGGAATTACTGTTGAGTCGTGCTACTGCTTCTCACAACCCTGGAAATACACAAAACTTCTTGTCAGCAGATGATAGTAGATCTATGCCCATTGTCTGGAGGTTGCATGCCCAAGAGGTTCTGAAGCAGGAAGGAGCTCATTGAATTTCAAAAGAAAATTTTGTTACAAGATAATTTGCAAGGTGCCTGGTACTTTCTACAGAACCTACATTCCAGTGTAATAGTGCTGGTGGGACAAGAGGTAACGGGTATGTTCAGAATAGATATAAGGAAGAATTTTTTTTTTTTTTTTTAAATGATCAGGGCTGTAAAATACTAAAACATGTTGCCCAGAGAGGCTGTAGATGCTCCATCCCTGGAAATATTTAAGGTCAGGTTGGATGTTGCTATGAGTGACTTGATGTAGTTGAAGATGCCCCTGCCCCTTACAAGAAGGTTTGATTGGATGAACTTAAGGTCCTGCCAACCCAAAATATTCTTTGTTCCTATGATGTGTTGAATGCTGACTCTTTTTTCCCATGGGAACCTGATTTATAAGACAAAGATCATCTCAGATAAAGACATCTAAGTAGCTGATCAGGGTCTTGTCTTAAACTGTAAAAGGGAGAAGCCTGGACCTTGTGCTACTCTTTGTGCATCAAAATATTATGAACAATGAATATACGGATGAAATTGAGCTTAATTCTGAGCTGCAGGGGCAAAAAATTAAATTGAAAGTGCTCTTTTTAAAACAGAAATTGCATTAAATATCTACTTTTATTGACTTCCATGTGAGCATGGATTCTTCAACACATTTATTCTTAATAGTAAAATAACATTTGAAAATATAAATGAAGGGAAGAAAGAAATAAAGGTCTTATCTCTACACTCCAATTTTCTATGACATTCATTATAAAACAGTGATATATGGCATTCATCAACCTCTTTCCTGCAACACTTGCAAGCACGATTTTTGAAAAATCACATCCATCTGTTGAAACCTCATGCCAATCACAGTTATCCTTTAAATATATTTACCAAGAGGAATATTTTGAGAAAACATGTCTGGCAGTGACTAATTGACTTTTACGCAACAGCTAGGTATTAGGAGAGTTTAAATTGAAGGCATTATCTGGGTTTACTGGCCTTGTCATTTTTATCCCACTTTAAGACGGAATTTTATTTATGAAGTAGAATTAATTCAATGAGGAATACATTTGGTGCATACCAGCACTTCACAGTCATTTTATTCAATTAATATTTTGGTTTAAAGGTTGTTCATGTGTGTGTGAAGTGGTGACTTTTTGTCTGCACTGTCCAATGTCCTGCAAAATGAAGGCTTGGGAGGTGAAAGGCACAACTGCTGAATAGTTTTGAATGAGCAACATGAGGCACTGACAACTCAACTTTTGGAGTACTTGATATTTTTGCAGGTCTGATTTAGCTGTAATGGATAACATGAAGTCTGAACATGGAGTTTTTCTATAATGAAAATATAGTCTAGGCTCACAAACATCTAAATTTTTATTTATTTTTAAAATTTTATTATTTAAATATTT
>VXBB01020356.1:17837-75718 GCA_013399915.1 Illadopsis cleaveri | reverse complement strand
GTTAAGATGGACTCCCATGAAATAATCTCATGTGCTCCTTCATGACCCTATAACATCCATCATCCCAATATAATGTAAAAAAAAAATCTTAGAAGAATATCAAAACTATGACTGATTCTTCATGGCCTGTGAATTGGAAGCTTTATTTTGAGATAAATCGTACACAGAGAGGGTGGATGTGGGAGGAGGTTTGTGTTAAATCCTTATCCACAAGTCAATGACCTCTTGGAAAGCTTCAAAACACCATGTCTGTGTGATGAAGGAGGCAGAAAACAAACATGTGATCTGTTCACAGACTTGAAACAGGCATAGGAAAGAGAAGGATCTTAGGAATTCAAGGAAAGAAGAAATTGATCTCTGCATCATAAATATTGATGTTTTTCATATATAATGAATATTGAAAGAGTTTCTTTAGATGATATTTCTTTTTCCATTTACTTTTTTTTCTTCATTTTCTGATAATTACATTAAAAATCATTGTTTACATAGAGATTATTAGTGAGTATTTTTAACTTGACATTGCATGCAAAGGTAAGATTTATTAGAAGAGATTTTGGCTGATCATTTAGGATGAACCCAGGGTCCCAAATCAGCTTTTTTGTTTTGCTTAAAAAAATATAGATTATTCATCACTGTCATACTGTTGATTTTAGGAGCTGTACACCATATGTGAATAAAGTTAGACTCTTTAGCATTTTGAACTGCCTACATGATACTTGAAGTGATACATCATTTTACATGAAGTAAGTTTCTCCCCCACATTAGAATTTTGTGGCCTACAGTAAGTTGTTGAGTACTACTTCCTTCCTCAGTGAACGAGGAATTATGTCTGACAAAAAACAGGACTAAGGACACAAAGGAAATACTAAGTTTACATTCTCTTTGTCATATTTCTATGTCTGCTTTGGGACAATATTTCCCTTTCCCAATTTAGCTGATTTATAGGATTCTATTCAGATGTAACAATTCAGTAAAACAGAATTTTCTTGCTGGTCTAGCAAATATCTTTGGTTTTGGGATTTCTTATAGGCTGTAATGACACACCATACATACTAGGGAAATGCAGAAGCACAGAGAACACAATTTATTTATTTATGCATTTATCTAACATATTTTCTCTTCATGTGAAACACAGTATTTGAAACCGGATGTAGTATGAAGGCTGCTGTGGAAGACAGCAATCCTAACCATGAAAATAACCTGAAGAGGCTACTCTTTAGTGACTTAGTCTGCTTTTGAAGCTTTATACTTTTTCCATTTTTATCAGCAGATTTTCATAATTATTCTAATGGTTCTAAAACAATTTGCCAAATTATCTTAATCATCTGAATGATACAGTAGTTGAATAATTTCTTCCACTTATGGCAATTTTTTTCCTCCAGCTGTTCCTAACAGAATGTAAGTCTGAATATATACAAACATTGTATGCTTTTTGAAGTTCTATTTCAATGTCAGATATTGTAGGAAATATGGTCTGTGAGGTAACCATGTGCAGAAAACAAGGTTCTTGTTAGTTTGGGTTCACTCAATACGCCTGCCTGATTCTTGCACAGCTCCATTTTCTTTTCAACATCATGGTTTTCTCACAACAGGGATTTGTGGGACTGAACTTTGTCTGGCACTGATCATTTTGTTGCTATCTCAGGAAAGAATCAGCTGCCTTTCCCAATCACAAATGATGAGTATAGAATATGGATAAAGATATTTAAAAGAGATTGTCAACTGAAACATCCATTATAAACAATAAAGTTATACTTAACTGATATTGTAGCCCTTGACACACATGTAGGAGGACATTGGTGAAAGAGTGACAACTCACCAAAAGAGTATTTAGAACATTATTTGGAAATGGAATCACAAAATAAAACTCAAACACAGAAAGGAAGCCTACAGAGGGTAGAGGCAAAGACAGGAGCCTGGAAGGAATACACAGAGGCTCATCATGACCCAGCAATCTGAACGCACAGCACAGAAAACCAATTGTATCCTGGGCTGCTTCAGATGCAACATGGCCAGCAGGTCAAGGGGGTAATTCTGCCACTCTGCTCTGTTCTGGTGAGACCCCATCTGGATTACTGTGCTCAGTTTTGGGGTCTCCAGCATAAGTAGGTCATGGACCTTTTGAAGTGAGTCCAGAGGAGGACCATTAGGGTGATCAGAGAGAGGGCTGGAGAACCTCTCCTATCAAGACAGGCTGGGAGAGTTGGGGCTGTTCAGCCTGGAGAAGAGAAGGGTCTGGGGAGACCTTTTAGCACCTTCCAGAACTTAAAGATGACCCACAGAGGAAAGCAAGAGAGGGAGTTTTGGCAAAGGCAAGGAATGATAGAATGAGGAGGAGTGGCTTTAAACTGAAAGAGGGAAGGTTTATAGTAGATATTAGGGAGAAATTCTTTATAGGGAAGGTGGTGATACTGGAACAGGCTGCTCAGAGAAAAGGTGGATGCCTCAACCCTGGAAATGTTCAACACCAGATTATTTGGCCTTGAGCCCTTGTGGGGCTTTGAANAAGATGACCCACAGAGGAAAGCAAGAGAGGGAGTTTTGGCAAAGGCAAGGAATGATAGAATGAGGAGGAGTGGCTTTAAACTGAAAGAGGGAAGGTTTATAGTAGATATTAGGGAGAAATTCTTTATAGGGAAGGTGGTGATACTGGAACAGGCTGCTCAGAGAAAAGGTGGATGCCCTAACCCTGGAAATGTTCAAGGCCAGATTATTTGGCCTTGAGCCCTTGTGGGGCTTTGAACAACCTTTTCTACTGGAAGGTGTCACTGCCAGGCAATGCAAAGGCAGTGTGAAAACACATACAAAAACCACAAATGGTATGTCGTTTCATAAAATGGCAGCTCCCTGTGGTATGGAATCTGTAACAAAAAGGCAGCACCAAGTAGTCAGAGGGAAAGTATTTCCTGTTATAATATCCCTCTGAATTAACCAGCTCAGGTGGCAATGGGGCCATTGCTCCTGCCAGTCAGTTCCAGGTAGATTGTGACCATGTGAGGTGTTTTACAAAATTTCAGACCACACAGAATGTCCCAGCCAGATCCAGTGACTCACCCAGAGCACAGACAAGCCCCTCAGCCAAGCTGGGGGAGCCAGGAGAAACAGAAAGAGCCACAGACAACAGCAGCAGAGAAAGAGGGGGCCAAGGAGGGACCAGCAGTAGAGGGACCCCAGGAGGAGCCTAAGGAAGAGGGCAGAAGGGATCCTGGAGCAGGGATCTTTCCCTGACAGGCCTAGAGAGACCCCACTGGAGCAGAGACACCCTTGCAGCCCAGGGAAGAGGAGTCAGGAGTGAAGGAAAGGAGAGAACACTGGGGAAGAGTCATAGTGGGAAGGTTATGTTTTAGTCTCTCCTTATTTCTTGCTACCTGAATCTATTTTAACTGACAATAAATTCAGCTACTATTCCCCAAGTCAGGTCTTTTTTTCCATGGTGGTAACTGGTGAGTAATTTCCCTGTCTTTACCTCAGTCCTTGAGCTGTTCCACACTCTTTTCTCCTCTTCTGGTGACAAGGGGCAGGGGAAATAGTGTCCAGGGAAGGGGGCCAAGGTTAACCCATCAGGCAGAGCTAGTTAGCAGCAGACCCTTGATCTGGGTCACCCTATGGAGAGGCTAAAACACATCACTGAAATCTCCAATTGCTGAAGCAGAAGGAGGAGACACCATTTCAGTCACTTCACTGCTGCACCACCATTTTTAAATTAGCACAGCTTTGTAGGGTATCTGCACCCACAGGCAGCACTGTGACAGCATGGATTAAGGAAACACTGATTTAATGTCTTCTAGTCATGCTCTTTTCCCTTTCCCTTCTGTGGCTTGATGCACTCATGGGTTGTTTCCTTTGTGAAAACACTTGCATAAATGTGATCTCTGTGGGCATGAAACCCTCAGGTGACCCATAAAAAAGTACAGTAGAAAAATGTGCAGTTTTCTCTGAAGTGCTTCTCTGAGAGATCAAACGAGCCCCAGCACTGGTGTGAAGTAGGAGATGAAAATGGAAGTCACTCAGGGCCTGAAGAGAAAGGCAATGAGAGCATCCTGTGTCAGAGAGAGGCCAAGGTGTGACATCACTTTCACTGTGATACAAAACTGTAACTTAACTGTTCACAGAGAAAACACCCTAGTGAGGCTAGTAAATAAAACAGAATAAAGTACATTCTCTGGCACTGAGATCATTTAGCACAGCAGCTTTGTTGGGAGTGAAATGACACTCCCTCATAAGACAGAAGTAACATGTTTATTGATATAAACCAGTGATTTTACAAAGTTGATGGTAAACCTGACAGTGATTTAACAAGATTCAATGGCAAGACTTTTTTGAGTGTTTACATGGAGGATGGGGTCAGAGAGAGCTTTTCATTGGCACATGCATTCTAAATTCTTTCTCAGTAGGGAGTTTAGGTGTGGCTGGATGCAGATTTTGTCCCAGACTTGGTCAGAGGATTATGCCTAAAGGATTATATCTGTGCAATCAATCCTTTATATCACCTATCTTAGATTTCAGTTTCCCAATTCACTGAGTATTTGACACAATAAAGACTCTCTTGGCCTCCAGGAGTAACCTTGAGGGGTGACACTGCTCAAGGGAGATCCTGGCATGCAGCTGACTGCCATACTATTTATGTCCACGATTTATGGAGTAAGGTGATTGATGCAGTTATATTTGCATACTGACTGTGGGTGTTGGATTCCTCCAAACGCGGCTTGAGTCAAACCTTGACCAGCACTATTGGTTAAACAGATGCATTGTTTAAATTAGCCCTTGGCTATTTTTTTGTTATCTGCTTCCCCTGAATCCAATTTGAGTGACCAGACAAATAAATTACAACTGTCTCTGGGGGTTATCACCTGAACAGGGTTGCAGGAAACATCGGTCAAGTTGGGACAGCTTTCTCGTCCACAACATAAACCAGTCCTTTTACTCAAAATAGTGTGAGGTACTAAGTGCCTAATTACAGCAGTCCCTGATTTTATCTAACTCCTGACTGCCCTCAGGCATTACTCAATAAAGTGAAAATTGACCCAAGCCGTTGGCCTGGCCATTTTTAATTTATTAGTATGGATACAGTCACCACATCTGTTCACTGCAATGATTTTTTTAGTATCTCTTTCAGGACAAGCTCTCTGATTAACAGTCACCGAGGGTAGAAGTCAGCTTCAGATCAAAATACCTATTACACAAGCACATAAACGTGGGCTAATTACCTAAATATTGGTAGGTAAAGCCATGTGAAATGTCATAAATGTTTGAGAGCTAAGGAGATAGAAAGATCTGTTATTGGACCTGTGCCATTCTGCAGTGACATATGAGTTGAGTGAAAAAAAACCCAGAGAAAAATCAGAGCTGTTTAAAGTGTAAGTCAGGCAGTAGATTTTCATTACAGTTACTTAAGTGAATGCATTTTCACCAGTTCATCAGAACTGGATTTCAGTTTTCTATACAGAGAACTCTGTCACCACCTGAGTTGTCTAAAGCTGCCAGAAACCTTCAGATTGAACTGGCAAATATAATACAGAACTTAGGTCCTTCTGGAAAGTGGCAGGCACACATGATACTCTAAAGCATCTGAAATTACAGTAGATAGCGCAGGGTGAAAAACTGAATCAGGCCAAAAAATCTCTTAAGGTATTTTAGCAAGTGCTAGTATTAAGAGTTTGTATGGTAAACTGGGGCAGCAAGCCATCAATTATCTAAAATAAATTTGATCAGAATTTCCTTCTGGCACTAAATTTGAGTGAAACAGAATGGCCTCCGCTTTTCCTGTAAAACTCTCTTAGCCTCCAGATCAGAGCAGCCACATACAAAATGCCTATTGGGACTGATCTCAAGCTTGCATGAAGGCCTAAAATTAGGCTGTCCTAAGGCTGTCCCAGATTAAAATCATGCCAAAGTTAATCACAATTTCACTGTAGGTAGAATGAAACTTCAGAACCCATCAATGTTTCTTCAAGCTATTTAATTAAGTAGAAAAGACATAGTGAAGTGATTTATAATGTAGACAATAAATGGCTTCTGTACCTGAAAGAGACACTTTTGCTCATCCCATCTTGATGAGTGCCATAGGTGCCACAAATGGTTTGAGAATAGAATTTCTTTGACTGCTGAGAAGATGGAAAAGGAAGAATTTTAGAAAATTCTCCAAGTCATCCACCTTCAACTCCAAAAATGTTATTAAAATTGGAAATTAGACCTAAGGACATGGTTTCAAGCATTAGGTTTCCTTATGCTTTAAACTTCTCTCCCAATCCCTTTCTTTCTGACAGCAGCATGGATTATTTCCCACTTCAATCATCACCCTAATGAAAGCATTATACTAAAAATCTCCTGCTTTTTCTTGCTACAAAAGCCCTCATGCTTAGCCATAAGACCTATTTAATTTTAGTCCAGAGCAGTAACACAAAGGTTTTCTCCCCTTAAACAGAGGTTGCAAACCATTTTGTTTAATAGATGCCTATCAGGAAAGCCTGTGATTCCTCATGTGTGAATGAAGCTATTAAACCCCAAACCTTATTACACAAATAATGTCCATTTCGATATTTCAAAGTACTTTTAGCAAGGTGCTCACAAGAGTGTTGTAAATGATCCATAAACAGTAGAACACTACAGGGACAAATTGTAGATTGGGCAATTTGTTTTCACAAAAGTTTACTGCCAAAGGAAAAACCAATCACCATTGAGGGTCACTTGAGGGCCCAGTCCTACAAAAGTTCCTCCTCTGTGTCTTCCTTGCTCATGCTGTGACACTGTAAATCAAGTAGATTGACCCTGTGAATAAGGTATTCTTAGGTGAGTGAGGGGTTTGAGGTATTTTGTTCTGTAAACATAAAAAACAGGTATCTTCTTTAAATTCTTGTAGGCAATTCCCTCACTTTTCTAGATAATCTCTTTTATTTTTTCAGGCAGATATGCTATCACCATCAGCATGAGGAATTAAGACTAAAAAGAGGAACTAAGACTTAAAAAAAGGAATTAAGCAATAATTTCATATGCTACATTGTAAATGAAAAGAAAAAATAGTCACTTCTAGAAAGTGTAGATTTCATCAGTGCTCCTAACTTGCAGGGAAATGGAAATGTAAGGAAAAAACCTATTTTCACTTAAGTGTATCATGTGTGGTACTTTCAATTAATCCCAAATCCCCTTTAAAAAGTCTGAATTTCAGTGGTGCCTTTTCTATTATTTTTTTTTTACTATATATCAGAAAGGGTTTTAATCCTGCATGTCACCATTTCCTATTTCAAAACTCTGAAGTATCCAATTGCACAGGATGATAACCTTTAAAATCCCACTACCTGGCACTAGCTGAGGTGACACAACTGGTGATGGAGACTTCAAAAGGACTGTAATTTCATGGCATTTGTTATATTATTTTGAAGGTGAGTAAGGGGCTGATTCTGAAGAAAATCAGCAGAAACAGCTTCATGTTAATCTATGCCACTGGTCATTTTTCTGTTCTTGAAGCTTTTTTCAGATTCCCTGTGGTGGGTTTGACCTTGGCTGGCTTCTGGATGTTCACCTAGACACTTTCTCACTCCTCCTCAACAGGACAGCAGAGGAAAAGATGTAAAGGTAGGATTTTTTCTCTCACATCTTTTCTCACTCCTCTCTCACAGATGCTACAGTGTTTTTAGTTCCATTTTTGAATTGTTTTCACAGACACATCACCAGCTTTGCTGAAGAAGCAGCCTTTGGCCAGTGGTGGGACCATTTAGGAGTCAGCTGGACCCAGCTGTGTCCAGCACAGGGTGAGCCCCTGATCCCTTCTGACAAAAGCTTCCCCCACTCCCTAAACCTTGCCATATAAAAAAAATACACCCTCATATCTATTACTCTGATATTAACCTCTATCACAACTTAACCTGCATTTTGGGAATGACTACTCAGCATCAGAGCATTTACATTCTGCTCTTGTATCAGCTCAAAATACTCATCATGTGCCTTCATACGTTTATTTCCAGGTGCACCTGTGGCACAGTTGGAAACTGGATATAAGGATAATGAAAGCAGCTGTAGTCATGTAGCTGGTCTCCAGTGATTCTCAGACTGCCTCATTGTGGATTTCTCATTAGGAGTGTGAATAATAGAAACAGTTTGGGGGTCTTTTTTAGACACACCTTAAGCATCATTATCTCACCCTTAAGCTTTGCATGCTAAGAATGATATCAAACCCAAAATTTCCCTCAGGACTCCAAACAATATTTAGTCTATATTCCATGCTCTTACTCACAGGTTCTTCTTTAGGATTTGTCATATAAGACTTCCATTTTGCTGAGTGGAAAACAGAAAATGCATTACAGAAACAAATCTGGAAGCTCAAAATCATGGAAGACTAAGGCAGATGTATAAGTTGGTCCACACCTTGCAGTAGCAGTGCCCTCTGCAGTCAGTTGTCCTCATTCTTTAGTGAAAGCTGACTGGATTCCAAACACGAAAGAATTTTATACAAATAAATCTAAACACTAGAAATTGATCTAATGACAGTTGCAGGTCTTTGACAGATTTTTGGAACCCCTGAAGCTCTAATATTTGGGTGTCTGTGGAACTAACTTTGAAACTAGACCAGCTTTGAGATGCAGATCAAACCACACAATATCCAGACATCCTTTTCAGCCACAGTTATTCCATGTATCTATGATACTCTGCACTTCTAATCCCTGATAAACTTTTAAAATTTACTTTTTTTAACTAAAACAATGGCTGTGGAACACAAAAAAATTTATCTGCCAGCCAAGGGGACAGCTAATTCTTCTGTTACTGAGCACTATTTTCAGATGTAATCACAATGTTTCCTGCCTAGAATTATTGGCATCGAGCTTGTAAATGTATTCCCTAAGGGAGAAAAAACACTGTAAATAACTTGCCTTTAAAGAGGAGGTTTATTGGATTTTTACAACAGACAACACAAGCTCTGGTTAAGTGTTGAGTGATATTTATATCCCTGTACATCCAGCCATACCTCAGCTGCTTTTTTTAAATTTTTTTTTTTTTATTTTTTTAAATTTCATCATTAATGAACATTTCAATCATTGGTATTCACTTCCAGAGTCTGTCTAGTATTCAAAATACAGACACATAAAAAGAAGAGTGAACATGGCAGCTGAAAGAATAGTGTTTTCCAATTGCTCTAAATACCTCATGAATTAAGAAGAAAAAAGAGGTGGAGGGGGAAGAAAGAGAGATGAAAACAGAAATGAAATTATTCTGCTGATATTCATGTCCAATAAGACTGAATGCCCTAAAGGGAATATAAGCAAGGGTTTTCAACATGCTCAGCTGATCTGTGAGTTGTTGCCAGTTTATCAGGCAGCGCAATTTACACAGCCCTCGGGGGATATTGGATATGGATCAGTACAAGTGTCATGGGAGAACAAATTTAGCTTAAATCTGCCACACTGTGTGGCACAAGGTGCTTAAGTGTTTGGGCTAAGAGTTTGACTCTCCGCTTGTCAGACATGATATGCTACTTCAGATTCCTGGATCAGTCCATCTCAGAGCTCCCTGCATTATGTATTTTCTCAGCAACTCTTTCAGCTGTTTATGCCATGGGCATGGACAGTATAATGCAAGTTGGCCTGATGGAAATTATGCTGGCCTGATTTTCTAAAGACAGCACATATATGTGGTAAAAGCTTTAAAAGTTATTTAGCCCTGTTCCAAAGGTGAAAATTTCCCCCTGGAGAAGTCAGAACAAAATGTGTTATTTCTTCGAGAGAGCCTGACCTCCAATTTTCACATGGTCATTCTGTTTGTTTTTAGATAGTTAAGTAATGTAATTTCTCCCAATTTACAAGTCAAGTGTCACCTTTTCTTCCACCACACTGCAGAGAAAATAAGTTAGAGGAAAGTCCTCTTTGTGAGATGAAAAGAGAGCTGCTGTTTGGTGACCTGCTCTGTCCTATCAGGCTGGGTTAGACAAATCGTTGGAACATTTACAATACTGAGTTCTTCAGGTGGCATCCCTTACAGCAGGATTCATCTGACTAAATGTGGGTGCTGATGTGCATTTCAGCAAGTCACTTCCAATTGCCTTTACTGCCAGAGAAGATCTAGTAATAGAGGCAATGGAATTTAGAGTGTGATTCATCTTATCCTAAACAGATGCCTACATTTATTCAGAGGAATTGCATCCTAAACTCCATTAACTGAATTGATCAGATCTCTGTTGATGATAATGGAAACACAAATCACAAATAACCAGTTAAAATTGTAGGTGCCTGTGCTGAAAGTCAGGTGAGATTGATGAGTCTTACCCCTTGTTTTGAAACCTACTTAAACTGAGGTGTATGTTGTACACTCAGCTGTTCCACCCTATTAAAACTGAGCTTCTTCCCTGGAAGATCTGTTTTAATGACCAGGGAAATCCAGACATTCTGTAGTAGCAAAGAAATTCCCATGCCTTCAGATTTTAGAAGGAAATGAATGTGGAGTTGCTTGTAGTAGAAGCTTGAAGTGTAACTACCTACTACTACCCATTTTGGAGGAATAAAATCTCTTTTTTTCAGAGTTGGTCCAAAATGCCCTGTGTGTAAAGAAAATAAGGGATTCCTTCTCCTTCAACAATGATTAGATCTTCCTAAAATAAGGATGGCCAGTACTTGAGTCAGAGCAAAGGTTCATTTTCCCCAATATCCAGTTTTCTGCAAAAGCTGCAGTATGTGAAGACCTAAGTATGCCAACTGGGTGGGCATAAATATAATTCTATATTCCAGAAGAAACTGTGGTAGAGATCAAAACTTTTCTTGCCTGATTTTAAAGATTGCTGTTTGTCTTTCCTTGCTTTGTCCATGTTAAAACCCTTTTAATTAATACAACTTTTGAATAGAATTATAATATATAATTCTTAGTGGATTAAAGATCTAATAATAGCTTTTTTAAAATCAGTTTATTATTATTAACATGTTTACAGATTATTTTACTGGTGTACATTTCATCTCATCTGATGAGAGATGTGCATCTCATCTGATGAAAGCCATGACACAGTCTCAGGATTAATTGCTTTACATATTCATGTGTTGAAACTGGGAATCTACTTTCTCTCCAGACAAGGGATTATTTTGTCTCCAAATAACTCTCTGACCTTGAATACTGTACATGAAGCAAAGGTCAGTTGTAATTTATGATTAATTTTGTGTTCTTGAGTTCGATTTATACAATGAAATTAATGCCTTAGTAATTAAACTTTTACCTTCACTGAAACAAGAAGTGCTAAGTTCATGATACAACACTACACATCCATGAAAACAGTGCTGGTAGCCTGGAATCTGTTTTACAATCACTGTAGGTTTCATTTGTATCCAGGTAATGTCCCATCACTCTGACAGCAAATTGCAAAGAGACCTATACAAGTGAAATGTACATCTCTCTTAATTACTTGCATGTAAGTAGAAAAACATTCCCTAATTTTTAAAACTGGAGTGTCAATTAGGAAAACAAGATCAGAAACACCTTTTTTTTTCCAATATTGACTTGTTTTAAATACTTCAGCTATTTAGTTTGACAAGTTGTATCTTCCTGTACAGCCTTTTTCCCTCTACTGATATTTACTGTTTTACATGTTTTTGTTTCTTCTGCCTATTAGTCTTTTACAATTCTATCCATAGTTGTACTGAAATTCAGGGTTTGGACAATTATATTGAGGGCCCAGTTAGAAACTCTGGCACGTTTTTAGTCTAATTTTAAGATGTGTTATCCAGGCCTATTTTGGTGTCTCTTTCCTCTGTACCATCACAAGGATATGTGTGTGTGTCTTCTATACTTTCTTTTTCCTGAATGGCACACAGATGCCAGCAGAAATGGTTTGCATGTCTGGTACTTTGCTATTTCTGCTCGTCTGCTCCCGAGATCAGCAGATGGAGATTGGGTAATTCTGTAGCGCTGGAAGTCGTAAACGAGGCCGTATAAATATCACTGCCTCAGATATTATGCTGAGGTTGCCCGTTTGAACTTCTGCCTCACTGGAGCTTTGTTTAGGGTCGGGAGCATATGCTGCATACATTTGGTTGGTTATTGTCTCCATCCTAATCAATACACAAATGCACATCTGTTGAATTGGTCTCCTAAATTTTACTCATCTTTAGACTCGAACTGGCTTCCATCTTGGGAAGTGCACTCCAGGTTTGCAGTAAACCCTACTTTTATCCTTTCTTCTTTACTCTGATGAGCAAACTACTGGGAATTACCATTATCCTGAACACCTGGGATAAATTCCTAGGATAGTTCCCATTTCCAAACTGTGGGTTCTGACTCTTTGAGTATTAGGAAAACCTTTTGCCTGCAGGACATACTCTGCTTTCAGCTACAAGACATGAACATATAAACCCAGGTTTTTAGAGACAGCCACATGAACCACAACAGCAGCAAAAATACAAAAAACAAAATTCCATACTTTGATGAAATTTTCAAAACTTCTGAAGTAATCTCAGTCAGAAGCTACCTCAGTGTGTCAGTTGGAAAGGTTGGCAGCCTCCTGCTGAGCAGAAATGACAGCTCAGACACTGGAGAATTCATCCTCTCTCACTGAACAACAGGAAAAATTTGAAAAACCTGTAGTAACATCCAACACCTCCTTGTCAAGACCAATGCCCGCTGTAGCCTGGGGAGCACAGTCAGTTTTCAACAGTTTTTAGAAGGTTCCTCTCCTCTGTCCACCAGACGTCCCAGGCTCAGTGTTCATTTCCACCAGATCCTCTCATTCCCTCCATCCCCACTGCTGCCACTGGGAATGTTTGTGATCTGTTTTATTAACAGTCCTTTCACCACATAACACACATGGTCAGCCCAGGGTGGCTCTCAGGCACACTTCACTGGCAGCCCAGTTAACTGTTTATAGTAGCAGAACCAGGGCTAACACTAAGAAGAGAAAGAGAGAAAGGCAGCAAGAAGGAAAAAGTCATACTCCACTTCTGTTACTGTTCTTTTATTAAAACAAAACAAAACAAAACAAACAAACAAACCAACAAACAACAAAACAACACCTCCCCCCCAAAAAAAACCCAAAAAACCAACCCCACAATAACAACAACAACACAACTCAGTTTTGGTTTGAATAAATTCCTTCCAGTCCAATAAAAATCATAGTAAAGTCCAAAAGGACCACATCATATCCAAACTTCAAACAGAATTCAGACAAAACCAAGGTGTCAATGCACCCTGCAAACAGAATTGCTTTGTATCTGATCATTTCTATATGGGGTAGCATGTTTGGTGTTATACAAGTTTCCTTCTTTTTAGGCAAGGTAGAACTGAAAACAGAAGCTGTCCACTTCAAAATACTGGAAAATAATTAATTTTATTTTAAATAATCATCACTGGCAGACTTGGAGAGTGTGAAGGAAGCAGGCTAGAAATATGCATAATTTAGATTGGAAAGGAAATTGAGTGTAAGAGGGTGTCAATAGAAAAGAAACAATTATTCTTACCTGATTTGAGGAACAAAGAAAAATAACAACTTGCAATAACAGAAATAAAACTTAGTCACAGATGGAGATAAGACAAGGATGTGTTTATACAGACCAGACTGCAATAATGTAAGCTGTTAAGCAAAAAATTTCAACATGAGAAAACTGTTATGACAATAAATCTTTGCTTATTTAATTAACAAGAAACCTGATAGCACAATTATTTTTATTTTCTTTTAGGACAGCATTGCAAAACATAATGTACTCATACTTGATAAATGAAAATTCATTTCAGTGCAATGGCAATGTCTTCTTCTAAAGCAAAAGGATATTTGGATAACTTTACAATTTTTTTCTGGTATGCTTAATGTAGTTTATAATTTATAATATATGAAGTGAGCGATAAATAACTACACTACAGTGACTGAAAAAAAAGACATCAGTTTTCATGCAAGAAAAAGTTTGTTAGAAAAGAAGCTCTTTCAAAAATTGAGAATTTTTAATGCATAATAATGACAGTGATTTTCCCTTTTTCATCACATTTTCTGGTACAGCTTTAATGGGGTTTTAACAATTACATAATTACATGAAAAATGAAAGCTGTATGAAGTATTTTGTGTTTTCCAAAATATTGATAGATTAATTTGAAAAACATGACATTTGAAAAGGTCTATGTTAACCAAAAGCAAGCAGAGAAACTAAACCCCCACTCCACAAAAAGAAACAACCAAACAAAAAACACACCAAACCCAACAACTATGAAGTTATCAGCTTGGATACAGCAGGAAATGTGATGAACTGTGGAAAACAGACCCATTTAAATCTTTGCGAAGCAGAACATTTTTTTCAGAATATTCCCATTATTAATACAATTGGTTTCTCTTGGCTCAGTCAACTGCAGCAATTTTTCTTGTGGTCTGAGCTCTGAATTGTACCAAATTCCCCATCAGGGAAGAAGCAGAAGTGAACTGCACTCAGGACTTCTGAGCTGTGTGTGTCAGTCACACTCTGAGTGGGAAGAGCTCTCCCACAGCCTGGACATCTCTGTAAAGACTCTCTCCAGCCTTCACCTATGGTAGAAACACAGAATGGCATGAGTTGGAAGGGACCTTAAAGATAACTACCTCCAACCCCCCT
The DNA here is from genome assembly GCA_013399915.1 of Illadopsis cleaveri. Lineage (NCBI taxonomy): Eukaryota > Metazoa > Chordata > Aves > Passeriformes > Timaliidae > Illadopsis > Illadopsis cleaveri. The sequence continues at coordinate 61,181 of VXBB01020356.1, read as the reverse complement.
CACATGGGCAGGGAAGCCACTCACTAGATCAGGTTTTTCATGGATCCATTTGAAAAAAAAGATGTTTTTTTAATCCTCAGAGCAGTATTTACTACTCAGTGTTGACTCTGCATGAGGAATTATACACAGTTTTCAAGAGAACTAATCTGTGCTAAGGCACTGTTATTTGAGTGATGTCAATATTTGCCCACTGCTTACTCATATTTTCAGCTTAATTCTCACTCCATATAAATTCTTAATTCTTGTTACATATAAAGGAACTAAGAGACCAGTTTGGTGATGCTAAGGCTGCTACTGGGAATTCTGACAAAAACTAGTAAAACCCATGATTATGAGAAACTTCCTTTCCTAACTTTTATGTTTCTTTCTGTCTCTAGTCTGTTCTGCATCAGTGTAGGGTAGTGAGATAAGTCTGTTTGTCAGCCAAATAATTGTAATATGCAGTTACCAATAAAATGTTGTCAGAAAATAATTTTAAAAACATGATCTCACAACAGGAGATGACAAAATTAAATAGAGGGATGCAGTTAACTTTTGTTTCTCTTCTTTCTTTTTTAAAGAGAAATTAATAATCACAGTTTACCTCTACAAATAAATGAGTCCAATCTGATCAGAATCAGTAGTGATATGGTGAAACCTGGAATTGCTACAAGTCATACATAGGAAAAACCTAATTCTTATCCCTGTATTTCACACCAAGGCTTCTCTCTAAAATAGCTGTTCCCTTATAGTGCTAGTGAAAAAGTAAGGGGAACATGAACTTTCTTTTCATCCATTCTATAAATTTCCCAGATCATAATTTCCTGCTTAAGCTCACATTTTCATGTGGGTTTTATTATAATTTTTATGACATCTCTCTGCAAGGATTAAATAGCCTCTCAGCTACATTTAACTGTACTATAATATTTGGAGCAAGACCCTGTGACCCCGAATGAGATCTAGATTAGCAGAAGTTTGTAGTGCTTTTAATTGCTCACAGTTTAAGAATCAATGTTTCTCAAGTTCTTGCATTACTCTTTTAGTTCTATGTGCTTTAACCCTCTGTGTGAAATGAGGTGAAATATTATTTAATTATTTCCTTTTTTTGTATAATAAACCACATGCTCTGTAAGCTGTTCCTCCAGTATAAATCAATGGCATGCAGGAAAAATTCATTGAATTGGAGAGGGGCTTTGGGTAGCTGCAAGATATTCTTTTATATTCTAATTATCCTTGTTCCATCTGTGTGATAGAAAATATAAAAAGCAATCTGCAGATCAGACCTCTTGGACTGCTGTAGCACTGAATTCTGGGAGTGCAAGGAAATTATTCAGGAGTGAAGAAGAAAGATAGAAGAAAAACTTAAGAATAGCAGAAAAAAAACCCTCTGCAATATTAAATTTAGAAGTTAGTTGTATTAAGAAATAGAAAGTAAACGTTCAAAAACTATTTATTACTACGAGAGGACTTTTACAGGGATTGATACTGGGATTGATGCTGTTAAACATTTTATCACAAATCAAGAAGAAATTGCAAAATTGCCTTTAATTTTAAATGTTTAGACTTGTTTGGGAGCTAACATTAAGGATTATGGTAAATTCACACTCACTGACATGCAGGTGCTCATCAGAGGTGTGAAGATCAAAGCCTTGGCTGCAGCGGCCATGAGATGTGGAGTTCAGGATCTTGAAGGCAAGGAGATCTGCTTACAAGTGTCCCATGGGATAAGGCCCTGGAGGAAAGAGGGCTTTATCCCATAGTGGATGGGATAAAGATGGTTAATGTTAAAGCATCACATCCTCGAAGATCAAAAGACCATCCCAATGAATAAGAGGTCAGGAGACCCCAGTGCAAGAAAGACATGGACATTGTCCAGATTGTTCCAGAGGAGAAAGACAATGACCAGGAGACAGGAACACCTCTCCTGTGAGGAAAGGCCAAGAAAGTTGGGAATTTTCAGCTATGAGAAGCCATGGGAAGACCTTATTGTGGCCTTTTAATATATAAAAAAAGAAACTTGAAAGAAAGACAGAGAAAGACCATGGACTCCAGGGACAAGACAAGGGGCAATGGATTTAAACTGAAAGATGGCAGGTTTAGATTGAACGAGGAAGTAATTTGTTGTGATGAGAGTGATAAGATATTGGAATAGATTGGCCAGATAAGCTGTGGGTGCCCCACTAGTATGCCTTGGAGAAACAGAATATCTATTAAAAAGGCAGGATTGAGTTAGGGCTTTTGTCTGCAATGGAACAGAATTCAGGCAGCTCAAACATTTGATAAGTGTATTGGATTCAGATCCAAACATTAATTCTTGGAATTAAAGAGCATTTCTTTATAAGGTATTAATTTCTTTTGTGATTAGTAGCTGTTGGCTTGAGCGACCATTCCCAGAGTGTTTCAGTTTGAGATCCTACACTAATCTGTTCCTATTGTTTAAACTACACCTTAAATCTGTTATAATAAATGGTAATTAATTATAGCTAAAAGCTCCTGTCAGTGATATGACACCAAATTATGTTATGATTGTACATTTACAACATAGTTCTGGACTTGGGAATATAGTGTTTATGCCATAGCAGAGGATGTACAGTGGAGAGCCTGAACCCACATTAATCACTGCTCTAGGAAATCTCAGCTGCACTACTGAATACATCCATAGATCACTGTTCAAATAACCAAAGTCATTGTAAGACTGTCTGTGATAAGGTCATGAAAAAAATCAGATTATATGATTCAAGTTACAATAAATCTCTTTTTGAATACACATATGACATTTTTAGAAACAAAAGGAAATGATTAATGAAAGATTTGAAGAGTAATGGGAGTTACATTCCCATGTTTTAATTTCCTTGTTTTTTCTTCTATTGGTTTAGTTTCTCAGTGGGGTGAAAACAAATTAAATATTAGTATATTACACAAAAATATGATGACTGGAAGTAGTCAAGAGATGGTGTTAGAGACAGAAACAAAGAACTTGGATATACATTTACATGTATTGAAAACTTTTTCATTGGCCCTAAGACAGTGAGAAATTTCAGTCTCCTCCTGGGTAATCTGCAAGATTTATCTTTGCTCTAAACAGATAGGATGTGAACCAGCAGAGATCACAAGACAACCTCAGGGAACAGAATAGCCAAAGCTTATATGTTGGTTAATATCACTCTGAAATAGACACATTCTTATCAAATTGAAGAGAGCTTCATTGTATCAGCCTTTAATATACATGAAGTTCAATCATATTAAGAGTTTTGCCCTGGAAAGTCACACTTTCACTTAGTTTGCAAATGATGTGAAGCTTGAACCTCTATAATGATTTTAGCAGGTAATCCACCATACTGAGCACTGCTGACATTCTCAGAGCCTAAATTTACCAGAACTTAACTTGATAGTCAACCTTACACCTGGATTAATTTCATCCAAAATTAGAATTTTAAGGAGTTGTCTTTGTTGGTTATCTCAGACCTTGCTTACAGTAATGAGAAGTAAACTTTGAAAATAGTTTAGGTCTTAGAGCAATCTGGAGGCAGATTTCTCTCTCTATGAGACAATTTGAAACAGTCATACTGATGATTTTAACACCTCAATTAATGTCTAAATGTAGAATGAACTGGATTCTTAATTTTCACTTAATCATATGTGCAAGGCTGCTAAGATCTTCACAGTACCCCATGGCTAATGAAATGCTCAAAAATCCGCTTAAGGTAAATCCCTCAAAGTTTTTTAACTCCTTTCCCAAGCCAAGCAAAGAACATCCCTCACACTGGGGCTGTTTTAGGCCTCTCTCTGCTGACCATTCCCTGGTACTTATATTGGGCTCAATAGGCAAAATAAAGGCAATGCCAGTGAAAATGCTCTATTCAACTCCTCATGGGTGATTAAGAGATATTAGGCACTAGTACCTGAGATATTAGGCGATGTCGATGGGGTTGCTATGGATAGTTTTCAGCACCCAGAATCTTTCACTGGGATTATTAAGATATTAATCTCTTTTTCTCCAGGATCCATCTGAGGTAATTTTTAGTGTTTTGTAAAATGCTTTTATACCCTTGGCCCTTCCTTTGATCCTCAGCTCCATCCATGTCTCCACTTTTCAAGGCCTCCAATTTTACAAGACCTGCATTTCCCTACCTATCATCATTTTGTTAATCATGACTTTTGCATTCTGCAAAGAACAGCTTCTTGTTATTATCACCTGTATAAAACTGACTCACAATTAAAAAAAAAGTAAATCAAATTAATAACGGACACCTGGTTAATTAGAGAAATTGCTGTCACAGATAAATCAAGTACAAAAAAGCTGCAGCCAGATCAGGAAATGTTCAGACAGAGCAAAGCTGACAAGCCTCAGTCCTGAGGTGTTGCAAACTTGCTACAAATCTTACAAACTTTTTACTGCCAGGAGCTGTTCTGTATGACAGGATTACACAGGTAAAGTTTAGTCAATAGAGATTCTTCTGGGAATGTTTCTTAGAAAGGTGTAATTTGGACATTTTTTATTGCCCTCCAGAGAAACCTGTTATTTCCACAGAGCAATATAAATCTTTAATGCTTATCTCAAGAAATTTAGTTGCTTAAACAAGGCAAATTTCCCTGGAGATTTAAGTGAAGCTCCAAACAAAGTTTAAATAGCAGTTGTGTGCCAGCCCTATGTGATGGTTTTTGTCTTGCATATGATTCCTGTGTTGTCACTTCCCCTGCAGCATGCTGGACTGTTGGTGTTTTGACAGTGCCCTTAATTCTCTTAGTACAGTCCCTCAGTTTTCTCTGCTTTTAAACAGTACCAGATGCTTCATTACTCCTGTTTACAGTTCCTTCCTGCCAGCAAGTTTCAGGACTGCAACAATTCCTCCCCTGCAAACATCCAGCATCCTTCACCTTCAGTGAGTAGCATCAGACCATCCATATGGGCTTTGCTTTGGAGCAATCTCATAGCTGTGGCCACCACTGTCAAGGGCCTGTGGTCAATATGATGGATTCATTTCATGTTTCCTTCCATTAAAATTCAGTCTCTGAATAAATGGAATAGTGACGATAATTTTATTTGTAAATTCTTTGTCTCAGAAACTGAAAGTCTCAAAATCAAGTCTTGAAGCTAAGATATACAAAACCTGCATATTTATTTTCTGAAAAATTAAAATTCCCAAGTATGAACATTCTGTGTTAGTCTGTGTGTTGTTTTCACCTTTTTTGTTCACTCTAAACTCAGAAATATAAAAATTTGTTATTGTTTTAAAATTTATTTAATAGCAGCTGATCATTGTAACTACCTAAGTAAAAACTCTAAACCTTAGACAGAGTTTATCAATTAAAGGTTTTTTTGCTATGCTATTTCCATTCCTTCCCTTGATCCAAAGAGCCAACAAATGGGGAGTTTTTGACATGTGACACAACCATTGTGACACAACTGTGATGAGACAGGTAATTCATCCTTTGGTATGAATTCCACGAATTTTTGGTTCAGACAGCTGCCCCATTTCCCAGACCTGGAAGCCAAGTAGAATATCAGCCTTTAGCAAAATGGTGTTAGACATTTAGGCAGAGAAAACGGAAACTGAATAGTCAGTCTAAACCACGCTGTAAACATTAAGATAAACTGAAATGTTTTATAAGATGTTTAAATCTACTAACCAAATTGTTTAGAGTTCTGCTCAATACAATTAAAGTCTAAACACCCATCAGACACACTTAAAAATATCCATAATGCCTACAGAGACAAACATGTAGATATCTAAATTTATGTGATGTCATATCAAAATGAAATTCATTCTTACTGCCTTAAGTCACACAGATTTGACTAAAGAGTACTTTGCATTTTACTATATTTATACTGAAAGGCAAAACTTCCCCTTTCCTGAAAGAAGAACCTGTGCTAACAATCACTGCCATTGGATTACAAATTTATTAAAGAAGTTGGATAGCTGCTAGAAAATTAACTACTTTTTGCTTTCTCTTCTCTTACTGGGGATGTACACATAGAGAAAGAGACCAAACGCTTTATAATCTGGTTATTTTGGTTCAAGCAGACCCTGATAGTACAGGGTATTCCAATGAAATTCAAAGCTAGTGTAACATTAATATTTCATAAGAAAGATATTCAGCATTGCTGCTTTGATTTTAAGCCTTACACACTTAGCTAAAGTGATGTAAGTGTTGTACTTAAATGAGAATTCTGACTTTTTCAATTACAGTTGCAGCTTCCAAATACCTGTCTTGCACAAAGCCAGCATAGGTCCTACTCAATTTCCATCTCAATCTTAACCAGCTACAGCACATCCACTCTGTCTCCATTAAGGATGGAAAAAGAAAACCTGTTCTTCTCCATGCACAGTTTAGTAAGGGATTCAAAGGAATCACATCAGAAGGCAGGAGAAAAAATATTTTCTGTTGGTGTCCTGAAGCTGTTAGAATATCTACAAAATTCTGCTACCTATGAGGAAAAAAAAAATAACCTTAGCACACTTATGGCCTTACTTTGTAGCTGACATTTCAAAAACCTTCAGCTTACTGCTAATGGCACAGAGAATTTTCTGACTGGTACATCACAGACATCAGAAAAAGAGAGATTTCTTCAGAAATCACAGAAGAAAAGGACAATTATCTGTCCGGCTTTCAAGTGGGAAACATTTTACATCTGCTTTAGCACTTGAGACTTTTTAAGCCATCTTCATAAATCTTTTTCCAGCATCACAGTGGTCAATAAAACTAAATGTGACCTTGTGCAAAATATGCTAGATTTTAATCATAGTGGGACTATGTGTTAGATGAGGGCTAAATGTGTTATGCTGTCACACAATATGTCAAAGTTGGCAAACATAGCAATTCTTGGTCTGCAGCTCATTTTTTTTTTTCTTGACATCTCTATCATTGGCCTGGAGCCTGATGCTTGAAGCTTCAATTTTTTAATTTTTAATTTTTTTTAATTTTTTTTTATTGCATTGCATTGCACTGCACTTTTTTTTGTCTTCTGGGATGTGAATGAGCCAAGCATCACAATATTATGTTTTTTTGTCAGAAAGTGTTTGTGTCTGTGTGTGCAGTCATTAGCTAATACCTAGCACAAAATCTATGCTAATTTTTTTTGTGATTTCAGAGTTTAAAAAAAAAATGACAGATTAATTTGTATTTTCAAACTTTCTATGTATCTATGTACATAAATATGCCACATATCTTTCTAGATATAGATAGACATATTCATACACCGATGAAGACAGAAAATATTTGTATGCTGAACTACATTACAGCTAATTGTTATGTTTTAATAAATGAATTACTACTGCAGAGTTGTTTCATAAAAGGTAAAATATGCCATTGTTTTAGACCTTGTTCTATGAAGTCTGGAAGATTTTGTGCTTAGGAGTTTAAAATTATGGAGAGAACAGGAGGAGGAAAGAATTGTTTAATGAAAGCAAACTGCAAACTGACATGGAAGTCTTCGGAGTGACTGGTGTGTATCAAAGTAACCTGGAAAGAAAATCCTTGCTCTGAAACAGACTGGGTGTGATTTCTATGAAAATTCAAACATAATTGGATGGTTAACATTAGGTAACTCAGACTCATATTTAATATTTGAAAAAAAGAAAAAAAGAAAAAAAGGTCTATATGAGAAACCTACTAAAACCAGGGTTTGGGAAATAACTCAAAATTCAGAATGCACTTCTGCTCCTGGGTGATAACCTTTGATGTTGCAGTAGAGAGATTTCTCAATCTGTTTGTTGTTCTTGTTACTTATGAATGAAATAAGATCAACAGCAACACAAGACCACTTATTTATAATAAAATAGAAGTACAGAGAGTATGAGGCTGTTGGGGGCTGGCAGGAAGGACTAGAGTACTATTTCTGAAAGGAACTTACTTTTTGACAGGCAATAAATTGATTGATCTTTAACCACCTCTTCAGTCCAAACAGGGATGCTCATAATACAACTTTCCATCCTCCCTTATCTGTTGGGATTATCACTCTACATGTCATGCTAAGCAAGAGACAGGCTTGATTTTGGAGTGAGACTGTAACTTTACTAGATTACAAATAATTTATAACAGCTCATTCTTCTGCCTTCACCTGGCTTCCTCCCACAGTAAAAAATAATTAGAAAGTAATTAAGCCATCAGAAGCAAGGCAGGACTAAATTACAGTAAATTAAGCTACTAGATAGCTGGTAAGAGAGTCTCAACTGCTGTAGGAGTTAAGGACAGAAAAGATAGGAACAAAAATTATTATTTTGGTAAAATCTCCCTGCTGTGTTTTATGTAAAGCAATGATATGTCTTTTGAGAACTGTCTAAAAGAATTTTAAAATATGCCTGGAATAAGGAAACTAAATACCACTTAACTTATCACCTCCTCAGACATTCAGAATGAAAGTTTCCTTGAGAGGCTCATTTGCTCTGTAATTTTCTACTCACCATTTTTCATCTCTTTTATTAGTTTATTTATTTATTTGTAGCTCCCTCTTCCTGCTCTCTCCAAATCTATGTTTGCTGAGAGAAAGAATACAGGAGAGAAGTAGGAAACCTGGGAGGGGTTTAAAGGGGATGAACAATGCTGGGAGGGTAAACCCAGGCAGGCTGGAAACGGGGGAGTAGACATCTGCTGAGATCAGAATGGAGAAAATCATGTCTGAACTGCATAAGGTTTTTATCAAAATCCCAAAGTCTTCGCTTTAACTACTTTTTTTTTTTTTTTTCCTATCTATAAGAGTCTCTGCCTGGCTCTTTTCCAGAATCTTGTCCCAAGCTCATATAACTGTATGATCCCTAACACCCCAGAGAGGTTGTCCTGCTCACTCCTGTGTTCAGTGGCTGTCCCAGCTCAAGCTTTTCAACAGGACGACAGTGCATGCAGCCATGTGCCAGAATCCCTTCTTCCCTTCCTGCCACTTTACACTGCTCAGGGAGCTGCTGAAAGGTCTGCAATTCTCTGTGGCATCCAGGAACTCTCACCTGATGCCAGACAGCACAAACAACTCTCCCACTGGCTGCCTTTCTGCACTTTGCTAAGGGAGAGGAGAAGCAAACAAGAGGAAGAGGAACCTGTGCACTGTCAAGGCACAGAGACTTGACAGCACCAAGGGACCGGGGGGATGTGTGGATGCAGCTCGAACAAAGGAGTGCAACCACAGAGCAGGAGAACATTCCCAGCCTGGCTTTAAGCTCATTACTGCTGGCAGTGTTCTGGCTGCTCAGACACTTTCCCAGGATCCCAGCAAGGCTGTGCAGCCCGTATGATCTCTGACCTCTCTGCACATCACTGCCCAGCAGTACTTGAACTGCCCAATTTTTAGACAGTTCAGATATGACTTCCCAGTGAAACCTGTTGATTTCTAAGGCAGATACTGCTGCACATGCCCTTCAGCTGTGGATTTCCCGACCCCTGACAGACACTGTGACATCTATGGTCCTGTCCCTTCCTTCCTGTGCTGTGTTTCAGCAACATAAACTTAGGGCTACCCTCTTGTCTCAACCTTGCCGTGGCTCTGCAGCTCTGGTCAAATTTCAAATGCAGTAGACATCACTTTTTGAGCCACCCTCAAGCTACCATGTGTGTGTGGCTGGTCCTTCTGCTGCTTTACCATTAAAGAGCTGAAATCTTCTGTGTGAGGCTTTCTGCAGCCCTATGGAACCCACCTCAGCATTGGACCACTGAAGCACCACGGGGATTTTTGTAATTCTGGCACCCAAAACACAACCAGCTGCAGGTAACAATGTCACTGAACTTGCAGTTCAGTAGGATGGAAATGTTTTAAAACATCAGTGTTGAAGGGAGAACAGTGAATTGGAAGAAGGAAAGTCTCTCTCCATGCATAATTTTGGATGATAGGACAAACTGAGATCTACAAGTCCAAAACATATCTACAGGATATGGCTCACCTCTGTATTTTGAAGTAGTAGCTTTATGATACAAATATGAGTGTAAGATGAATAAAGATTTTTGGTCATGTTTTTCTTCCTCCAAACATCCAGCCTGTATCATTGTGTCCTGGGTNTTTTTTTTTCCCTTCTTCTTATTAAATTGTATTTTTCTGACTTGGAGCCTCTCACTTGGTTTGCTTTCAAACCAATACAGATTGACATGGCCACTGTCAAAAACATCCATGACCAAAACTACTAAAGGCTGGCAGAGTGATGGCTTGCCAGAGTTAAAACAAAAGAGGGGATTGCAAATGTCTCAGTGAGAAAGAAAAAGCCAAAGTAAAAGATGGTAACCAAGAAATTTACAGACATATTGTCTTCTGAAAAGTCTTATCTATATAGTTGCCAACAAAAAAAAATTGTCCTCTGCCAGCATGGGGAAACTGTCTGGATGGCTACAGTGAAATGTTTAGTTCTAACCAACATATCACAACAAGAAACACAAATCTTCCTCTTTTACCCAAGACAAATGTAATGGTGATAATACTAAAAGCATACCAAATTAAAGGCAGGTTAAGATTCTTTTTCCTTCACTATAAAGACCCCAAAATCAGGCTTTTAGTCAATGCTACTTGCTTAAAATCATTCCATGGAGAGAAAAAGTGAGGTCTCAAAGGCAATTTATTTGGTTGCAACAGGTTGGCAGCATTGTTGGAAAAGTGTTCTGGGGATAAGCATGTGGACCTTTGCTGATGGAAATACACCCAGTTGCTTATGTCATTCACAAGAAAAAGCAGATTTCAGACTGCTCCTGTGACTTATTAAGGTATCCTAACTTTATAAACAACTTCTATTTACTGTTTACTCCTAAACTGAATGTGAAACAGAGAATGATCCCTGGTTCTGAGATCAAATGGCATGGACTTCTGACCATTTGTTCTGGGTTATTTCTCTGAGAGCAAACTAACTACACTTGCACCATAAAGCCCCTAACCTTCTGTGTCCTCTTGGCCTCATTAGGTCCAAAAATAAAAATAATACTTTTTTGTATGTGTGTTTTGTTGGGGGTTTTTTGTTGTTGTTGTTTAGATGATTTGGTTCTTTTTTTGTTTGTTTTAGTTGAAAACACGTACAATGATGTTGTGCTCACTGCAGATTACCAGACTATGTTTTTATAACAATAGATAGTCACATGTTTCATGCCCTTCCATGTGAGAGTGCTTGAGAATATGAAACCTTGAGAGGGAAACTGGGAAGTCGGTGGAAGGGGAGGAAACCAAAGCTTGTGCCGTGTTTGAGGTCTCCCTTGGAGAGGTCTAACTGATAATCCAAAATAAAGTTCACCTTTGAATTCAAATTGGGACACTTATTTACACAAATCCAGTTGATCCCTTTTGTTGGATTTCTTAATATTTTGATAAAGACTTAAACATTCACAGATTTGGATCTTCAGTAGATGCCAATCACTTAACTAGAAAATCTTTTTCTCTGACAAATATGTGACATTCATTGTCACATCTCTTAAAACTTTCAAAGGTTTAAAAAGGTTAGTTTTATCCCATGTGCAAGATTTTTAAAAACTTTAAATTCTGAATGTTTTAATGTTCAAAGTTAACTACAAAAAAGTCAGTCACTCTCTACCAAATGCAAATATGATTCTTTAGTTCCCTCCCTTACTGAAAGGGGCAGAGAAGAGGAGTGGCTGATTCGGAGTTTAATTTCCTGCTGGTGTTAAACCATTAAACCACCACAAACAGTTTTACATTTTCATGCCTTTAAAGGATAGCTTGTGGTAGGAAATTCAATAAAATGTGGACCAGAAAGTCTCTGAGCTTTTGTGGAAAAGCAGTAAAGCAATCCAAAGCAAAAAAAAAAAGAAAAAAAGAAAAAAAAAGGACACAGAAATACAATACATCAATACTTTTACTGATTTCCTAACAATCAATCTCTTGGGGTGTGGAGGGTCTGTGTTCCTCTCACCTCCTCAAGTCAAGAATGGAAGTCTGTACAGCAACATGTAATAGCAACACATTTCTGTTGAAAGACAAACTTCTGAGGAGAGACCGAAAGCCTGATTTGGGCATTGGGAAGCCAACACAGATTCCTCGTACTCAAATTGCTATGAAAGAAATTGGAGCTATTATCTGCAAAGCCTTCAGAAGATTATAATTAAAGGAGACAGCCTTGAAAGACGATTTCACATTTTTTCTATAGTCAGTGCTGCAATTGAAGGAGCTTTTCTAAAGAGCCAGAGCTGCTCCCAGTCACGTAATTTTCAGCGGTTTGAAAGCCCACACCCACTGCTTTCCCTCTTGCATCATAAATTGATTGACGACGACAAGTGAATAAGATTAGAACCTCATGGGGACAACCTTCAGCTTAAATAAAGGATAAAACTGCTTATCCTCCTCTAGTTCTTTCACCTTCTCCCAGGAGAATATACAAAATGTCCTCAAAGCAAGCTGGCTGAAATAATAATCCAAGCTTCCAGCTGGAAACTGTCAGACCCTAGAAGACCTTTCTTTCTGCACTTTGAATCTGCTTGTTTTTTTCCCAAAACCAAAGAGGTATCCTGCACTTCATTTGCCCAAAAAAATCACAAAATTTGTCTCAGTAATTTGATTCTGGATAAGAAGATTTTTACATATTTTTTTCAGAGAAGGATTTACCCCCACCCCTCCCCACCTCACCCTACAGCCATTGTCTAGGAAGGAAGAATTTTCTGACCAAGTTTGTTGTAGGTTGTAACCTCCAGCTACCATACATGCCAAAAACACTGTTTGTGCCCAAATCTAGGATATAAGCAAAAATTTCCTTAGTAATGAAGTGTAATTACCCCTCATATTCCAAGGCTGAGCTCCTCATAGTAAAATGATGACCTTTAGTATAAACTTTGTTTAGCCATTGCCTCAGTAAGTGGAAAACATTTACTCCAAAGACTGGCTGTGTGGGGCTGAGGTGCTGACAGAGGTTAAACCACAGAAATAAACTAGTATTGTTATGTTTGGAAAAAGTTTAAGATACTGACATTGTGCCTACTCTGCAGCAGTCATGTAGGACCACAGGCTACAAATACAGATGCAGAAATCCAGCAGAACAGAGGTTTGGGGAGTCCCATCAGATGTAGGTGATGCTGAATCGCCTCCTCTTGTGACACCTGAGGCCCTCATGGTCTCAATCACAGGTTGAGGTGTTCAGTATCTGATCTGTGGAGGTGCTGGCCATGACTAATGATATGAAATGTCAGTAGGAGTCTTGATGCTGGCACATACAGTATCAGATATTCTGAAAACTCAAGTTTCTGTATTTTTCTAAGATACAGATGACCAACCTATTTCATAATTTTGAGGTGTCTAATAGTGCATAGAGTACAGTTAATGATTAATAATAACAAATACAAAAATCTGGTGGGAACACCCATTTCTGCTGCCTAATTTCTGGGGATTAGATTTGCATCTAACACTAGGAAAGAAAATATTATGTAATCCTTACATAAAAATTCCCTCATCTCACAAAAACATGATGAGGGTTACACAAAACAAATTTAAGAGATGCCTTTCCCCACTTTTTTTGGTTTTTTCTTCAGTTTATACTCTTGAAGTTTATTTACAAATAAGATTTTTGTTCTGTTTTGGGGCAACACTTTGGCAACTCAACAAACATTTATGCATGTATTTTTGCTGCAAGTCTAATGACTTTGTCCTTAGTCATTCAAAAAATTTCCCCAGCACAAATGTTAGAGAGCTCTGAATTTATTCAAGGACCTACCATGATCTATGGATCATTTCCCATGCAGTTTCCTTGATTGATGCACTGATGATGGTGAGGTAGCTTCTAGAAGGAAACTGATACCCCATTTTTGACAAACAGTGAATTTACTTTACAAGACTCCCAATATTTTCAAACCTTGAGGCAGAAGACTTTTTTTTTTTCCCCTACTTGTTCATTTTCAGACTCTGAATTCATTTTTATTCCCTGGGAGTAATATGAAGATTTGCAAATTCACTAAAAAAAAAAAAGAAAGCAACAGATTCTAACAACGGTAATGACATCATAATATCATAATTACAGATGATGATTAAAGTACTATTATTTCCATCTGGGAATAATTTGCATTGGTGACTGAGAGAAGTGTCCTTTCTTCAGTTTGTCCTTGCCCTTGAAATGAAATGCCCATGATAGTCAGTGCTGGAGAAACATTGGCATGCAGTAGGTGAGAGTCCTGTCCTCCTTTTAAGTATGCATCTTGTGTATGACTCTATTCCCATCTTGGAAAGGACTTGTTCTTCTGCAATCTAAGCAAAGGCACTGTCGTTTCATAAAATACATTATCCAACCTTTTCCAAGAACTGACAGTGGCATATAATCCTGTGCTGATTTATTTTGGATTTATACAGAAAAATACTTTCATATACTTTTTGAATAATTGTGTATACAATTACTAAGCTTCTGGATTTTACAACCTCTACAAAAAGATTGATTTTTGACCATTCCTGCTTCAGCTGGGTTTAGCCTCAGACATGATGCAAACAGCCTGTGACCTGACAGAATATTAATCTATTTGCCAGAGTACTCCCCTGGGCTGAGAGGTTTTTTCAGTCTTAAGAACAAAACAAATCTCCAATGTTTTGTTTAGTAAATCATTTAACAGGGTCACAGTGAATGGGTGTCCAGGTTAAATGATATTTATTTTAAAGTAAATATAAACCAGCCCTCTTGTACACATTTCTAATTTGACTGAAGAACACTTGCCATCTGGAGCCTTTTCTTGCATAATGGAAATCTTCCACGTGAAGTGATTTCTCTTCTTTGAATGCAGGGGTTTGCAAAGACTGGTCGGTTTTTAGGGGACAATACTCTTGACAGATGGATTTGCACAGCTCTGAGTGAGGTGAGATTGGAGACAAGATCACATCTCAGCTAATTTCACAAAATGGAGAGATCATTTTTGTTTATAGAGGGCATAGCTCTGAATGAATTTATTTTTACAAAAATAATATTTTAAATTAAGATAATTTTTCCTGATGCAATCAATCTTGGTATTAGAGCACAGAAGTCTAACTAACAACTGGCAGCGTCTTGTTTCAACTCTCAGACTCCCTTAACTGTGAGTACTTAAATATTCATCTGTTTATCCTGACAGAAAGGGAAATATTCTCTCTTTTAAAGTTGGAGGTGTAAGCAGAGAACTAGGGCTTGAACCATGATGGAAAGTGTTTGTAGAGCTGCAAATGTATGAAACCAAGTCTTCCTAGTCCTTATCACCTTAAACTTGGTGCCATAAATTAACACCAAAACCCCTCAACAGAAGCTGCCCTCTGTGATGGCTTTTTGGATTTCTTTCTGGATAAGGATAATCCAGGATTATCCTTTCTTCACCTATTTCTAGCCTTTTCTTTTTACTCTCTTCTTTTTTTCCTTGTATGTTCTGTTGTCACAATTGTCAAAATGCAAGAACAGTAACTCAGATATGTGTATCTTCTCATGAACAGAAGAATAATAAATACTTTCCTCTGTCATGGTTTGGAGTGAAGAGAAATTTTATTAGTTAATTCAGATGTTAATTAGATTAGTTTGGTGGCAAAATACTTATGACAATCTTTGCCAATATTATTTGAACAAAGTATCTAACTCCAAACCCATTGAGTTAATTAGAACTAAGTAACAGATTAAAAAAAAAAAAAAAAAAAAAAGGGAGGCAAAAAGAGACCAAAAAACCCCACCAAAACAAAAAGAACCCCCAAACAATAACAAAATTCCATCACTGCAAGGTGTGATTTCTTACTAGGTAATAGACCTTAAATGTCTTTTCAGCAAAGGTAAGCTCAAGGACAGAACTCTCCTTTCTTTCTCTTCCTGACCTGAGCTTGGTTAAGGTACACCAAAACAGTTTTTTTCAGTGAAAGCTATTTTTCCCCCAGGTATGATGGATTTTGTTGCACTTCTTGGCAGAAAATGATAAAATCTGGTAAAACACGGCCAGTTGTGTCAGTGGAGTAACAGCCACTGCCTGCCTGGTGTTTCCTCCTTACAGCTCCCCTGACACCTCCCGGGCTTCACCCCTGCAGCGGTTACCGTAAGGAAGGGAGGAGTGACCTAAGAAAGCAAAATAAAAAGCAGCAGAATCAACACAGTGCAGTCCTTGGGGTCCTTGGTAGCTAGGCAGCATTGGAGCCTGTCCTTTTCTTGTCATTTCCACAGGGCTCCCTCATCTTCTCTTGATTATTCATTTTCTATCAAGTTCTCTCTTTTTGAATTCTATTTGCGAAGTCCTTGATCCACCATATCTGCATTTGCTTAGTTTTCAACCCCAGTATTTTACACCAGACATATTTTCATGTTTGTCTTTGAAATCTTTTTCTCAATTTTCCCTATTTTTCTTTCCTTATTTTTTAAAATTACTTTGCTTTTTTAAAAAAATTTGTTTTAATTCTACATTTTTTTCCCTACACAATTACTGGGGCTGCTTCTTTTCCCTCATGCCCTGCTTCTCTGACATATTGTAGAGTCCTGAGATTTGTCCCTGTATTTTTATTTCTTTTTCTTCTTTTCTTGTCCAACCTCTTCCTGTAGTAGGAGTTTATGTGAGCACACTACATAACAATATCTTTTAATCCAGTTTCCCTGATCAGGCTGGAATTCATGTGAAGGGCAGAAGGGAAGGGGGCTTCATGATCTGATTTACAGGTCAATCCTGAGTCTTCATGAAGTGGTGCATTTATCACAGATAGTTTCCTGTCTTTTCCACACAAGATTTAGTTTGCTATAAACCAGTCTTTGCACCTCAAGACTCAAGAATTGCTGTTAGGAATAAAGCATTATTGAACACACACAAACACACGCATATATACACAGTGTTGTAACAAAAATTTTCATTTTCTAATTTTATTTTGGCGTTTTACCCATTAAAATATACACAAAAATCCCTACTATAGGAAAGTAAAAACCATAAATACCAGAATTTTGTTATTATTTTATTAAGCTTGAGTTTGTAACCATCTTTCTAGTCAAAATATTAAAGATTTGAGGGTTGGGGTTTTTTTGTTGTTGTTGGTTTTTGATTTTCAGGGTATGTGTCTGTGAACTGAAGTGCAGGGAACATGATTTGTTTGTTTCTTTGTTTGTTTGTTTGTTTTCCTAGTATGAAAAAACCCCAAAATTTATTTGCTTTGAACCTACACCTCCCTTTCCCCATTGTAAGAGTGTCTGAATGAATGCCAATTGCTGTAAAGTCTGTTCACATTGCCCCTCAATTGTTATAAATTTAAACACAGGGTGGAGGTGCCAGAGCTTATCAATAGAAATATTTTAGTTCCAACAGGATGCCCAGAGAAGCAGGAGTATTATCATTCCTTCTGCAAAATTCCTCATCCAAAACTCTTTTTAGAGCTGATTGCCTCTCAGATTAACCTTTCTCATGGAACAGAGATTTGGTTTCTGTACTTCAACCCTCCTTGCTCTAACAACTCACCACTATGACTTGTGCTTGGATTTTTTGCTTTTCTATGAATATTTTTCAAGCTGAAATTCTGAGTTACACATGGAGCGTGTTGAAGTGGGTCAGTGAGCTGTGCAGAAAAGGATCAGTACCAATTCATGGGATGGTATTTAGACAGTTTAATTTTCACTTGTAACATGATCAGGTTTGTCTGGATATCAGCCTTCAAGAGCTTGACAACAGAAAATATCAAATCCTTATGTACATTCAAGAAATGGAAGTTTTGGGACTTACTCCCTAGAGTAGGATATGGCGTTGGGCATCCTAACACTGATGGGCTCTTTTTCAGAAGTCCATATTTTAAGAATTTCACATTAAGTATACTCATAACTTTTTCAAAAGGAATCTACTATACATTACCTGCCTTCAGCAACATCAGTAAACATCAGGCATGCCAGATATTCATAAAGGAACAGACATCAGATGNTTTTCAACCCCAGTATTTTACACCAGACATATTTTCATGTTTGTCTTTGAAATCTTTTTCTCAATTTTCCCTATTTTTCTTTCCTTATTTTTTAAAATTACTTTGCTTTTTTAAAAAAATTTGTTTTAATTCTACATTTTTTTCCCTACACAATTACTGGGGCTGCTTCTTTTCCCTCATGCCCTGCTTCTCTGACATATTGTAGAGTCCTGAGATTTGTCCCTGTATTTTTATTTCTTTTTCTTCTTTTCTTGTCCAACCTCTTCCTGTAGTAGGAGTTTATGTGAGCACACTACATAACAATATCTTTTAATCCAGTTTCCCTGATCAGGCTGGAATTCATGTGAAGGGCAGAAGGGAAGGGGGCTTCATGATCTGATTTACAGGTCAATCCTGAGTCTTCATGAAGTGGTGCATTTATCACAGATAGTTTCCTGTCTTTTCCACACAAGATTTAGTTTGCTATAAACCAGTCTTTGCACCTCAAGACTCAAGAATTGCTGTTAGGAATAAAGCATTATTGAACACACACAAACACACGCATATATACACAGTGTTGTAACAAAAATTTTCATTTTCTAATTTTATTTTGGCGTTTTACCCATTAAAATATACACAAAAATCCCTACTATAGGAAAGTAAAAACCATAAATACCAGAATTTTGTTATTATTTTATTAAGCTTGAGTTTGTAACCATCTTTCTAGTCAAAATATTAAAGATTTGAGGGTTGGGGTTTTTTTNTATATTATATGTACTATAGGATATTTACATTATTAAAATAATAATGTACATTTTAACATATCTAACTCTACTTAGTGTTCTTTGACAGTCTTCTATCATCATGGGTTCAACACAAGACAAAGACATCATTCCCCTTCACCTATGTAATCTAAACCTTTGTACTNTGTTTGTTTGTTTGTTTTCCTAGTATGAAAAAACCCCAAAATTTATTTGCTTTGAACCTACACCTCCCTTTCCCCATTGTAAGAGTGTCTGAATGAATGCCAATTGCTGTAAAGTCTGTTCACATTGCCCCTCAATTGTTATAAATTTAAACACAGGGTGGAGGTGCCAGAGCTTATCAATAGAAATATTTTAGTTCCAACAGGATGCCCAGAGAAGCAGGAGTATTATCATTCCTTCTGCAAAATTCCTCATCCAAAACTCTTTTTAGAGCTGATTGCCTCTCAGATTAACCTTTCTCATGGAACAGAGATTTGGTTTCTGTACTTCAACCCTCCTTGCTCTAACAACTCACCACTATGACTTCTGCTTGGATTTTTTGCTTTTTCTATGAATATTTTTCAAGCTGAAATTCTGAGTTACACATGGAGCGTGTTGAAGTGGGTCAGTGAGCTGTGCAGAAAAGGATCAGTACCAATTCATGGGATGGTATTTAGACAGTTTAATTTTCACTTGTAACATGATCAGGTTTGTCTGGATATCAGCCTTCAAGAGCTTGACAACAGAAAATATCAAATCCTTATGTACATTCAAGAAATGGAAGTTTTGGGACTTACTCCCTAGAGTAGGATATGGCGTTGGGCATCCTAACACTGATGGGCTCTTTTTCAGAAGTCCATATTTTAAGAATTTCACATTAAGTATGCTCATAACTTTTTCAAAAGGAATCTACTATACATTACCTGCCTTCAGCAACATCAGTAAACATCAGGCATGCCAGATATTCATAAAGGAACAGACATCAGATGAAGGATCATAAAATTTTCTGCTTTTTTTCAGAAATGCCACTCATGGTACTTGCCAATCAGATGCAATTTTTCATAGCATCTGCCTTCTAAGACACCTAAGGTGAAAACATGTAAATATTTTCATAAATGATATATCTTGCTTTTTTCAGCCTCTTCGAGGTACCTCTGAAATGCTTCAGGCTTTAGAAATCTTCTAGACTGTCAAAATACTCCTCCTGTCCTAAAACAAAAAAACAAAATCCCACAAAAAATAATAGACAAACAAAACAGATTTACAGAAGCTAAAAAGAAACTTGGTGGTAAACATTATATTATGTAATAATCCCCTTGTCCTGAAGTCAACTGATCATTTTCCAAAAGCAAATTGAAGAGCAAAGAAATCAGTTTTTCATATTTTCTTATGTCTTTCAATCAAAGTAGTTATTAATCTACCTCTCCTCTTTGCTATAATAACATCTGTCCTACTGTTGTCCGCCATGGTCTCAAAGAACAACTTTTACTTAGCACCTGCATGTGGATAAAAAGATTAATTTCAACTGAATATGCAGATATTTGGTACCACATAATTTTTAGACACTCATGAAGAGAGACCTGTGCTTTCCTCTGGGTAATGTCTGTGTTTCATTGCTGCTGTTGCTCAAACGCTCTAAGCAAGGCTTCTGCCCACAGAATTTTCAGAGAGATGGTGCAGAAACCTTTTCTAACCTCAGGTTAGTGATCTCCTAAGTTACATTTTCTTCTGCGTCTTGCAGGCTCTTGATGGCAAGTGGAGATCTAGAGGGAAGAAAAAGATGTGGAACCTGGTCAGAAGGTCATGGTTTGGGTATTGCTCTAGAAATAACCCAGATCTCTGTGTGTGGCAAGGGTCAAACAGAGTACATGCTCCCCCTCAAAGAGGATGAACGCAAAATGCTTCCCAAACCAACATTTCCATGACATGACAGAGCTTTGAATTACGACACTGGGTACCTGCAACAGCTTCCAAACAAATGGATGGAAACTCCTTAAATTAACTAAATATTTTTTGTGGCCATAGTTATTAGTCTAGTTTTAGGCCTAGTGAAATATCAGTTCTTTAAAAAGTACATCTCTGAACCATAGGAAAAAAAACCAGCAAAAAAAACCTAGTTACAAACTGCACAAGGAGATTAAATTTGTTTATAAGAAATATACATTGACTGTCAAGGTAATTGTCCTTATTTTAATTTTATGTCTTTTTTATCAAAATAATAAATACATACAGTTTATATTTTATATATAATAGATTCTATTTCATATCTATTATATGTTCTACAATAAAAAAGAATTCTATATAATAGCATTATAANAACCTGCTTAACAATACAGTGTGATTAAATTTCCACAATTGTTTAGCCCAAAATGTAGAAAGGTGTCTGCCTAGAAACAAAGACTGGACACAAATCACATTAATTCCAATTAAACAGATTATCCAGGGAAAGCTTAAAGACAAGGGGAAGAGATCCTTCCAGTGAGGGAGACCAGACATAGCACTAAAAATGCATCAGGGCTGCGTTGGAACTTCAAGGACAAGCACAGAGATCCTCCTGCCAGAAACCAAACCTGCACAAGGCCCAAGGGACACCCCTCCTCAGACCCTCCAGAAGTTTGCTGAATCTAACCTTGAACAGCATCACAGCAGAGAAATAGGGAATTATATCCTCAAAAAGGCCACACACACACATGTGCGAATAAATGTGTGTCTGCTTATGTGTTAAAATTCTGTATACCATGTCTCAAGGATACAGTTGCACTTATGGTCTATGCAAATATTTTTGTTTTCCAGTTCTGCAGCCTTGCCCACTTTTGTCAGAGGGAATTAGAAGTTTTGTTATTAAATTTTGAAGGTGCATTTAGAGCTTGTATTTCCCATCCTTTGACAATTGACACCTATTGACAATCTTCTGTGTTAATTCACCCATAACTGAAATTGGAATTTACCAAAATATCAGCTTTCCTAAAGCCTGTAGTTTTATCAGAGAAAAGGGAGAATTCTTATTGGATTCTAAGGCATTGTGTTGTTATCCAGTGCCCTTTGCAATCTTTAAAACATGGAGAAAAAAGACAAGCCCCATCTCCAAGGACCAGCACAGAAGATACCTCTTCTGAGGCGTGTGGCATCTCAGTATGAAATGAAATTTCATATATCACCTTGTCTTTTCATGGAGATAATGACTTTGGTCTTTTGATAGAACAGTAGATGAAGGTCAACCAATACTTGTGCTGTACACAACAGGTGAAGTCTTACTGTCAGTCATCAAGTGTCTTTCCTGGGGACCTTTTACGATGCCCATGCAGAGAGACAAGAGAAAATGCCACTTAATTTCAGTAGCTGGCATGATTTCACATGCACTGCCCACTCCTTGATCTCTGGCATAGTTTATGGAGCAATCTGTCATCCTAAAACTCTGGAAGGTTTTGTGTGTCACTGACTGGGTGGTGATTTCTCTAGCAGGTGAATACTTAATGTGGAGCTGCTGAAATTACAATAATTTTAGCAGTTGTAGTGGATAAAAGAAACAAACAAACACAACCCAAAATAAATGGAAACAAACCCCCACATGTCTGCCTTTTTGCTGGTTTTTGTGTGTTTAGTTCAGTGTAAAACAGAAGCTGTGCTCTCAAATGAGGCAAATCAATGCAGTCCCACCGAGTGCAGTGAAACTCTACTTACATCAAATACAAGAAAGAGGTAGGTTTCTTTCAAAAATAAGCCTTGAATGACTCAGAATTAACTTCCACTGTTCAGCTTGATCCTCCAGCTGCGGTCCAGAAGTGTCTCAGAGCTCTCAAAGCCAGCAGGCAATATGAGACTTAATAAGACAAACTTTTCTACAGTTTTTTCCTAATAATACAAACACTATCTTGCTGCTGGGACCCAGGAATTCTGTAATCAAGGTGCTGGTGGCAAAACAATCACTCTGAATTAAAGGGAACAGCAGACAACTCTGGTTTATCAGATGTTAATAGAATCTGGCTAAGCATGGATATTTTATGCAGTCCCCAACTGATTTTGGATGCTTCTTTATGAACTCAGAATTACTAGTCTCCTGATGAATTGTGTCTGTGTGGTCTAGTAAATGGTGCTAGCTGCCTTTGGAAAATTAATTTAAATCTCAGTAAAGTACACAAGCACAGAAACAGGAAAAGTATCAGAGAAAAACATAGTGTTTCACTACACAAGAAGTTGGTAGCAAGCCATGAAGGTGTTACATAAAAATAATGTCAAGAAAAAAGAGAGAATTGAAATATTGCCTTTTTCTTTGATTTTATGATGCCTGATTCAGTAGCTGTGCATTTGAAAGATGCACTCTAATGGGTTCTCTAGGCAGCATTAGACCAGCAGTTCTTGGTTTTCTGTTGAAAAGTGTTGAAAGCACCCAGTGTGAAAGCAGTAGGAAAAAAAAATACCCTCAGGTGGGGCTGAAGGAGCAGCTGAAGGACACGGCTGTTGAGTTCTAGTAATCCAAATCCCTTTGTGGATCATTCTGTTTGGTTTCTCTTTGTCCATGCAATATGTTATTATATCTTCAGGCATGATTTCTGCTGCTAGCATGTTATTTATGCAGATCACTTAAAAACACTTATAAAAAAGTACTTTCCTTTTTGTTTTTTATAACCCAAGGTTTATCATCCATGGATAACTGATTGCAGATGAATTGAAGGATTATTACTGATTTAGCTGAGGAGGAGTAAATGAGCAGTTATAATTTTGCAACTTCAAGGCTCAAGGACACAGTGTCCCATAGCATCTCAGTAGTTGCATGAGCACAGGCACCTGAAACACAACTCACTTCACATAAACACCAAGTCCTGATGGAATCTTGCATGGGGTCAGATGTGACAAACCCCATGAAAGTCTGTCACCTCTGAGGGTCCGGCCCTTGCAGAGAAATGGCTTAAAATTATAGCAAGATTGCTCTTCAGGGGTGTTTTGTAAAGCAAAGATTTTATTAAAAGCAAAGTAACAAACAATACAGAAACAAAAGAAAAAGCCAAGCATAGGTGTCAGAGAAGCCCTGACACCTTGCTAGCACACCCCAAAAAGCACTTGTGTTCCTTTGTGCACCAAATACTCAATGACTTAGGAGGGACAACTTGGCTTGCTGCCAATAGAAGCAGGTACAGATGTTGAGAGACATTTCTAAGGCCCAACCAGTGCCCNCCTGACACCTTGCTAGCACACCCCAAAAAGCACTTGTGTTCCTTTGTGCACCAAATACTCAATGACTTAGGAGGGACAACTTGGCTTGCTGCCAATAGAAGCAGGTACAGATGTTGAGAGACATTTCTAAGGTCCAACCAGTGCCCCTGTGGTGGCACTGAGCCAATTACAATGAGAAAACTGGAAAGTTCTAGTTTAACTTCCTTACATGTTTACAGGTAAACTGAAACACTTTCCCTTATATAGAAACACCTGTTCAGGTGCGGGAGTGCATTACTACAAGGTTGCAGATTCTGATCTCCAAAGATTTTGTGCTGCGACTGTAACAATTCATCCAATGGTGTAGGGAGCTCATGATTTTAGATTTGAAGTTCAAATACCTATTGACTAAGAAGGCTGAATATGGTGCATTGCTCAGTCAGGTCATAGAATCTAGAATCAATAGAAATATTAAGGTTAGAAAAGATCTCTAAAATCAAGTGCAACTGTCAGCCCAGCACTACCACCATGGTCACTTGATCATGTCCCCAAGTGCCACATCCACACATTGTTTGAACCCTTCCAGTGATGGTGACTCCATCACTTTCCCAGGCAGCCTGTTCCAATGCTTGTCAACTCTTTCAGTGAGTTTTTCCTGTTTTCTAGTCTAAACCTGCCTGACCAATCTAAAAGATCACCTGCATCTTTTTACATATCGGTTATTGAAGTGCTGGCTTCCTACAGGGCTCAGACTGGCAGTGTAATGAAGAAAAGAGGAATATTTCAATCACAGCATTTGAGTAACAGCAAGCAGGAGCGTGGCAAAGTTGTGTGAGTACTGTGATCTCAAATTAGAAGCATAAACTCTGAGCTCAAATCTGGTTTGGTGCCTGAGGCATTTTTCTCATCTTCATGCTCCGCAGAAGTGATCTTGTCTGGAAATTAGATCTTTTGAAACAATTATTTTTTCACAGTAAATGGAAACATGTCTTTATCTCCATAAGTTCTCTCTAGAGTGTCATGTGGATTTGTTGTCTCACAGGTCTCTGCGTTGAACAATTTTTTGTTCCGCTTACAGCAGGGAACCCGTGCAGGAAACCCTTATCACTTCCAAACCACAATCTGAGTTTGCTAAGCCCTCACAGAAGAAAAATAAAGCCCTCATCCTTTTTCTTTCCTGTATATGATTTGCTTTATATAATTAAAAAAAAAACCACCAAAACCTCACAAAAATAACAAATCAAAAACAAAACCCACACAGCCCTGCACTAGTGAGTAGAATTGAGAATGTGATAACTTCTGTTTTCCGTGCTTTATTCTCATGCAAATGAGAGGTTTAAGTTCCAGCAGCTAATAGAGTGTGGCTCTTTAATCACCAGTTTTATTTACCAAGAATGACAACAGCTTGTGAGAATGGTGCAGAGGCAGGAGAGATAGTGAGGAAATAGGACAATTGAGGTTTCTAACTCACAAACTCATATTCTGAATGTTAGCAAGTTTAGTCTGAAATAAGTCTTTTCATAAATATCATTTTCTCCCCCCTTCTTTTCTCCAAACTGGGATGATTCTCTTAGACAACCTGGGCAAGTAAATTGTGTTCCATAAGAAACTATGGCTACACATTCAAGAGCAAGTGTTTTCTGGATATTTTGATGTTTATCCATTTCATAAAACGGCCATTAAAGGGAATTAATTTTCATTAAATAAGGCAGAGTTCTATCTAACTATGATNCGAGAGTGGCAAGACAAATGAAATGTTATGAGATTTTTTTGATTGTGTTTAATTCAGTTTTGGTTTGGACAGCTGCAGTTTCTTGAGGGATAGACATTCACAAATGGCTGAAAAACAAAAGGTCTGGGGATCATCTGCACAGCAGAGAAGTATACAGGGTTAATTTTACTGGTTATTCATAAACTCACCTGTATCAAACAGGTCTCTGTCAACTTTGGCTAAATGTGACAAGAGAAAGATCTGAGAAAATTAAAAGGTCCCAATACTTTGATAGTCCCATGAATTTGATCAGGAAGCAGTTGTGAAGTATTTGCCCTACAAAGATGTGCTTCACCAATAGTTCTTTTTGGGTAAAATATATTTTATATAACACTGCTCTTTAAAACCTCTATTGCATTTTACAGGTGTGTACACACAAAATTTTCTTTAGACATCCCTGACAGAAAAAAAAAAAAAATAGAACTGTCATTGGTGTAAGCCACTGTGTATTAATAAAAATTGAATTTATTTAGATCTACCATATCTTGCATTATCATCCCTTCAGTGCTAGAGGTATTTATCACATACACAGAAATACAATAAAAGGCAAAAATTTCATTAAGCACATCAGAGCAGTCTCGGTTTTCAGGTTCAGTTTGCAAAAAAAAAAAGAAAAAGTAAGGAGGAAAGGGAATAGAACTAGAAAGGAGAAGGGAAAGGGAATTTTAGAAGACTGGGCAGTAAGGAGTTAATTTATTTTAAGCTTTAAACACCAATGGCCATTCAAGTAGGCAAGCTAGAAAAGGGCATGCCTGGAATGGGGGGGCCTGTACAAAGGTAAGGCACCACTTCCTTGGAGCCCATTTGCCTTCAGCTCCATGACACATCATATGGCACAAGTGCAGAAATGGGGCAAGGGAACAGCCAAGAGCAACAGAGGAGGATCAAGACCACCAAGGATCCCAAAGTGCCCCCTCAACTCTCCATCAGAAGACTGCACCTGCCTCATAGTGTTGCATTAAACGCAAAGAATTCCCTCCCTGGGGATGGTTCTAGGTGTTCTTATGTTAATTTTCATGTAACGAGCATGACAAACTCTTTATTTCCTGGGTCCATCCCCAACAAATTAAAACTGCAAGATTTACTCCAATCATGGACATCAAAATTACAAAAATCAAATCTCTGGATCTACAGGTGGTGATATATTTGCTTTCCACTACATACTCTTGTTCTTTCTCTTTCTTTTTTTTTCATTTATATATTTTCTTCATGGTAATTTTATACTTCATATAAAATAAAAAACAAACCAAACTGAAACAGCCACATACTTATTTTCTTCTCCACTGCAATTACATTGTTTGAAAATAAATCTGCCTCATACCAGTCATTCAGTATCATTTCACTCTAATCCACCCCAAGGGACTTTTGTTAGTAACAAAGATTTCAGGGGCAGGTGGCAGCAGGAGGGGAGTTTTGTGCTATCTCCTCCTGATCTGTTCCACACATCTTACAGTGGCTGGGACCAAGAGAAGCTCCTTCTTCCTTCAGCTACCACCCAACTTCTCACTCTTGGACCCATTTTGACTGCACCCTCAGGCTTTCTGAATTTACAGCAGCTCCCCATCTGCCTTGTTGAACTACAAGGCAGGAAAATTTTGTGACATTTTGGAGGAAAAATAGTTGTCATTCCCAGGTGGAAGATGTCTTTACCATGTCACCCAAGTCACCCATTCTGTGGGAAAGGAGGGTACAGTGGGACACCTGTTGCTAATGGGGTACAAACATCATGATGGAAAATCTGCCCTATCCCCATCCCAAGGTGGAGTTGAGGTTGGGAATGATGATGGAAATGATCATTGCCTTTCCCTCAGCTCAGCTCTCTGAGATGTCTGTGCTGCAGCTTACAGTGATGTGACAATTTTCAAATATCTCTGGGGTTCACTCCCAACTCATTAGGAAATGTTATTATCCTATGCACATTCTATAGTGCTCAAGACTCCTTTAATAATCATTAAATGAAAACAGAAGAAAACAAACCTAAAAAGTTTTTAAAATCCTGACATATTAGCTCATTAAAAATTTACTTCTAAATGTTGCATTTTTTGCAGCTATGCTGAACCATGAAAAAAAATCAGTCTCAGTCTCTGGCTACATCCAGAGATGAAAACAAAATTGCTTTTGAGTCTTTGAAGCTCATTGCTACATCTACCCATTAAAAATAAAATGAAGTCAGAAATCCACCTTTATTTAGACACATATAAGACCTGCATCTCATAGCAATTTTACCAGGAAAAGACAGTTCAGATGTAAGGATAAAAATAAAACTATGCACTAAATTTATTTCCACTGTCAAAGACTTAAGAACAATGTATTTTCTGTTTAGTTGCAGCAGGTCATGAAAAAGAGTGCATTAAAATGAGTATCTTTTTATTAAGAGCTACATGCATGCAAGTTGCTAGACAGCTGGAGAGGACTGCCAAATAAAACAATGGAGGATATAAGCAAGAGATTTTGTTCCCATTGAAACAGAAAAGATAGATTCTTTTTTTACAATAAATCCATACTTTATCTCTATATATAGATGTATATCCATATATATGAAGGCCTGACCAACTTTAAGAGTACAGTGCTATTTAGCTGACCAAACCACAAAAAATTAGGTTATAGCCTGAATGCCTTAATTTCCATTTTTTTTTCTTTTTTCACCATTAGAAAGTGATTCAATGTCCTGTATCACTTTTTCCCCAATTAGAGATCATTGGTAAATTTATCCCTTGAGCTTCATCAGCTCATTAAGCCCCTCTTTACTGCTGGTCTTGCACCACAATGTTGTGTCCTAGTAAAACTTGTTTTGTTTTCCTCGCATCCACTTTTAATAAACTCTTTTATTTAAAGAGACACCATCAAGGCGTGCAGGCCAGTAAATGCCCTAAGGAAAATTTACAGTGAGAGGGTGGAAGCTCCCATTCACAGGCACTGAGCTCGAGATAAAAGCTGAAACCATGTACTCCAGTCATGTGCTGCCTGCAGGTGTGCAACGGGGGATAAATTTAGTGTACCTAAATCCTCTCCATATCACGGAAACATCTAATAAAAGCTGTCCAGCTCCAGAAAACACCTCCAAGGAAAAAAGCAGCGTAGTCAACATACTTCTATCTTAAGTGGTTTAACCCATGGGACACTTAATGATCTGCTGGTGAGTTGCCTTGAGGAATAATCATTTTCTCCAGTATTTTGTCCAAGTCTCTAGAGAGTGAGCTCTCACAAGGAACAGCTGGTAAGCAACAGGAAAACCTGTGTTCTGTGACAAGGAAAGACCTTCCTTCTCATTGATAACTCCTCATCTTAACTCTGCCTGCATTTTGATATTCTGCTTCCAGTTTCCATCAAGTCCCTTCACTGTCTCCAGAGGTCTGTTAATCACAGTGGGTCCTCTCTCCGGATGAAATGATTCCACAGGAATGAGAGCAGGAAAAATAATTATTATTGTCTGTTTATTGCTTGGTAGGTCCTAATTTTGTACACTTGGGGCAGGAAGCAATATAGCAAGGTAGGAGCACTTAGAGAAAAATCAAAATTACCAGAAATGTAAGGCAATTGTGAGAGTTTAAGCCAGAAAGGGAAAGGGAGAGGGAAAGGGAAGGGAAAATAAAAAATATATCCACATCTTAATCTGATGAAAAGTGATACTTTTTCCTTCCATAAGATTCCACCTTGTACAGTTTCTACCACCAAAAAACTAATATGCCATAAAAAAATCCTAAGCATTTTTATGACCTTTGAAATTATCTGTAATTTTACACAGAGGGGACCAGAGATGCAATGACACATAACAGTCTAAAATGGGTAAGGTTTAAAATAGTTTTCATAGCTGTTGTTAAAATGATAAGAAATGGGACTTTAATCAGAAAGTTTGTGATGATTGTACGGAATGCTTTTATAAATTGAACTACTCTCTCTTTTTTTTTTTTTCTTTTCTTTTTTTTTTTTTTTTTTTTTTCCCATAGGAAGTGTATGATGCAGATACTGTAGATTTTCTTGGAGGTCGTTCATCATGCATACAGATCTAGTCTTTTACTCTGGTATCAGCAAACTATGGTTCAAATTCATCAATAATGTAGCTCCTGTAAGGGAATTTAAAATAAATAAAAACCCCACACAAACAAAATCAACAAAATCCCAAACAAACAAGGAAAACATTTTTTGGGTGGGGTAATAGTGTTACATAGCTCTTGAATCTGGGTAGGTAGTGACAAAGACTGAGTAAAACTTCAATTTCTAATGTACAGAGCAGTTTCCCTCCTCCAGAAATAATGGGGATACAGTATAGCCCTGATTAATTTCACCTAATTTCTAGGTACCATGGTTTAGCCACAGCTCAGCATCTGTGCAGTGTTGGTGGTAACAGAGTAAAAAAACCCACAAGAACAAAATTTTGTCTCCAATCTGTGAATTTACATGATGAGGTTTTAATTTGTAAGCCAATTTCCAAGGCTGTCTGAAATAATGCTTTTATCCTTTATTAGGTATTCTGTTAATGATGGCATGCTTGTTAGAGAGGGCAAGGTCAGGTATGCCAGTCCTCCATTACAAATTAGGCTCAGCAGTGATTTTGGTGCTGCTATTGATTTAGCTTGTTGAGGTATGACCTGTCCCACTAAAATATTGTTAATAATTCCATGCATCTCCAAGTGCTGACAGCAGCAGCAGTTCATCTCATATTTGTCTTCACAATGGGTGTTTATTGGGTTTGACCATTCTCAGTTCATTTCACTCATCTAATAATCGAATCTCACAGATACCAGAGTAACAAACATCTCTTTTTTTTAATAGTTACTTCTGCTTCAAATTAAATGTTTATAATTTTTTTAAAGCCCTAAAGGAATATTTTTGTAGCTCTGATTCAACTGACTCTTGCTTCTTTAAGGTTTGGTTTTTTTTTTGTGAAAGTGTATAATCACCTTCACTCGAGTAAACTAAAGGAAAAAAAACAGGATTATTCTTCATCCACAGCAGGTGTCAAATTTCCATAAGGAAAGAGCTGGACTGGGAAAGTTGCATATTTACAATGCATGCAACAATCAGCCACTGGAGCAAGTTTCCCAGAGAAGTTGTGGATCCTGCATCCCTGGAAGTGTTCATGGCAAAATGGGGGGGGGGCTTGGAGCAACCTGGGATAGTGGAAAGTGTCTCTGCAGGGTGTTGAAACAAGATCATCTTTAAAGTCCCTTCCAAACCAAACCACATTTCATTCTATGATTCCATAGGAGTTATTAAGTACCATCTCCCTTATCCAGAGCAAAGCCAGCTAGAGCAGGCTGCCCAGGAGATTGTCCAATCATGTTTTTAACAATTCTAATAACAGTGGAAACGAAATCTCTTTGCCCAATTTTTTTTCCAGTGCTCGTGCACCCTCACAGTAAAAGTAATTTTTTCTTATTTTTAAGTGTCATTCCCTTTTCAGTTGGTGTCTCTGGGAATATGGTATCATACAAATACATTAACATAATCTAAATCACATGTGAATGTCCAGAGACTTCTCTGGTACTATTTAGAACAAGAGTAGCTATAGGATTTAGCTGAGGTTAAAACCATGCAAAAACGCCCTTTTCTTCACAGTCAAGTCCCTGCCCTGGTGCTGGAACAGTTTCAATTACTTATATACATATATCTAGAGTAGCGTCAACAGGAGAAACTGAACAGGTCAGCAGCATATAACCCACTGCTTAGCGAAGGCAAAATAAAGTGGTGAAACTTTTTCAGGCATTGTTCCCACTGGCAGTGTGAGTGCTGTGCTTAAGGCAGCAGATAGAAATTGAGACTTCTTCCCTCACATTCATGAATCAAACCATAGATATTATTTTCCCTCTCCAAAACCCCTAACTGAGTCTTATGAGATCAGAATTCTACTTTCCAATGAATATACTACTTTTATAAGGGATTTTTTTAGTTGTACTATTGAGACAGAGAGAACTCTTTGCTTCTTTATCTCTTCACTTTTCTTTTTTAGCACTGTATTTGCTATTGTTTAGGCACACGACACACCTCCTCCTCTTGGGGATTTTCTTCAAGCATGTGATATAGTGTCAGTTAATTTCTGGATTTGGCATTGAAACACTTCAGCCTCTCCTTTTACCTCCACCCATTTGTGTTTGGGCAGCTGCCTCAAATCCACATGACTTCTCACCTTTGCAAACACAGTCACTGAGATGAAGTCACTGAGATGTTCTAACCCTCTCTTCCCTTCCTTCCTTTACGGTGAACATTTCAAACTTTCATACCAACTGTAGTTTAGTTATAATAACTATAATAATAGATTCATAGAATCGTTAAGATTGCAAAAGACCTCCAAGTCCACCAAATCCAACCTTTGACCAAGTACCATGCCCACTAAACCATGCTAATGATCTGATTGTCAGGTAATCATATTTCAAAATACAGAATTCCTTCTTTATTTGTGCTTTCTCCCTTCTTCTTCCTCACTTCCATCAGTAAAAAGTCTCAGATCATCCCTCAAAAAAAGGAAGTGTTGATTCTGGTGTGAGTGAATTCACTACAGCTGTGACCCAATGGCTTAACTGATAACAAAGAAAATTCTTGACTGGTGTGTGCGAACCTTTCATGTCAGAATAGCTTTGCCAGCACTTTGATTCTGGTTTGTAGCATCTCATCATAGAATCCTGGAGAACTATGGAAACATACACAAGTGATTGGGGCCATAAGAAGGAAACTGAAGGCACATTAAAATGCAGTGGCTTTCTGGCAAGTTCTGGAATTAATTTTATTCTTTACAGTAATTCTTTAACCAGACAAAGGCAGTTATTTTTCTGGAGGTACTAGACAATACTAAAGGGGTGCTGACATTTCGACCAGATATAAATCGATCACCCAGCAATATTTACTGTTACATTGCTCAAGACACAACTAAGTAGCAGGTGTATATTTGGACTTTTCAACAGAAGACACTTTTCAAAGTTGTTCATGTAACAGGTGATCTACTCTTCTTTCTTCGTTCACTCCCATTTTGTCTCAGAGATGTTTTTCAGTCTAGATGTTTTTGTACCTTTGGACAAGACATGTAAAACTATCTGTTGGAGTTGGTGGGAATCCACCTAGGCTACTCCTAGTAGGTGACTGGCAGTACAGTTCACCAACATTCTTCCTCTGCATGAGGGGTGTTCATGCTTTGTTGACACATAATACCTTCTATGTAGTCAGTATTCAAGAAAAGAAAGTCTTATTTTACTGCTTGGCCAGACATTGCCAGTCCGCAGGGTCCTCACAGCATCAGGCAGTGAATTTATGTGATTCCCTCTTTATATTAAAGTGATTTTATGACTCACTCATCCCACAGGCTTGGGAAATCGATGAAGCCTGTAAATACATCTCCAGGTCAGTTGCTCAGGGGCATGCCAGCTGACTTTTAATTTTTCACTATTTACCTCTCATTAAATATATGTTTCACTATTTCCTGTCTTAATGTTCCATTTTAGAATTCAATTTTCGCCCTTTTTAAATTTTTTGGGTTTTTTCCTTATATAGTCATCTACTAATGTGAGGAATAAGTGCTATTTAAAATATCAGATTTGAGAATGCAAAACACTTATGTCACTTGTTTTAACTAGATAAGTTTTCTTAAAATAGAGCTTTTGGTTTTACTGGAACATCTTGTAAATGTGCATTAATCACAGTAAATTAAAATGTTCAACAAAATCTGAGGAAAACAGAACATACGGATTTCTTTATTTTATAAAAATAAAACTCAATCTCTGTGTTTTAAATAGGTTTTTGATTTAATTATTAACAAAAAAATATACATGTATGCAAACAGCTATAACTTTAATGAGCAATTATTTTATCAGCTGAGGTGGACGTGTTGCTGACTGAATTCATCATTATTTGGTATAAAGAAAGGAAAACAATGCTTTTTAGCTGCACTCAAACACAATGTTTTAGCAAGAAATCTGGGCAAGGCAATAGTTACTTTTTGTTATTTTTATTTTAGCAAATAATAACTGAATCCCAAAAGTTTTCTTCTAATCATATATAAAATGTCATAAAAGATCTGGTTTAAAGTCAGTGTTTTAAGATACCTGAATTTGTTGTGAAGGAATACTGAAATATGGTAAGTAGATAACAAACACAGAGGTATTTAATTTTCATCTATTAAAACTTTGAAATACTTGAAGAAGATAACCTGATCTCTCACTTCTGGATTAAATAGAACAATAATTGCTGTGGTGTGGTTACTTTGAGCAGCTTGTTAATCACAGTGTTTATTATAAGTCTAGAGAAGCTGTAATTAAATTTGAACCTACTTGAACTTGGTGTAGTGCTCTATGTTTAGCAATGGAGATTCATCTTGTATCACTTGTATCCCATGAAAACGACTTAAATTTCAATCTGGAGCTAAGTCTCCAATCAGAGAAAGCAGTTGTGAACTTCTTTTGGGGTTCTTAATGTGACTTGAGGCTCAGCAACCTTAAGCTGAGTTTTCTTCATATTCCAAATGATTTAGGTGGGAATCTTTCCACAGTTTTTGAGCTTTCTGACTCTAAACTCTGCAACAAGTAATATTTAAATTAAAAGCTTCACATTCGCTCTGCTTTGCTTTCTCAGCTTGTTAGCGTTGAAACACATAATCACAGAATAATTATATGCAGGTGTTTTTATTGAAGAGCTCTGGAAATCAGGGGTACAGGATACAGACCTGTCAGGGTCTGCAAAAATGTATGCGGGAGACCTGATGANTCGTTATATAACTACATATTAATTATTAAACTCATATTGTTCTATTGTATACATTGATCTTATCCAAGCATGAATCCTTGTAGTTTACATCAAGCTCCCCAAATATCATTTCTCATGATTCTTGTTAAGAGTAAACAATAATCATATTAAATTACTAAACAATCATTACAATTAACAATCATATAATTTATCATATGATGATTATGCAGGTGCAGTTTCTTCTGTACATGATCTAGTAAAGAAAAAGCCTAACCTTCATTCCCAGGCCCTACCCAGCCCTGGTTCCCTTTCCCAGGCCTATCCAGGCCCAACCTTTCTTTCCACCTCCCTGAATCTATTGTATACAATTCCCATTATTTTAGAAACATTTTAACCCCTATCAAGTTCTTCAATCTATATTGTGACACTGAAGACCACTATATTGACCACTTTTCTTTTGATGAGCTCTCAAAACTCATGTGTCTCTAGGAGGCTTCTCTGAGGAAGCCTCAGCTCCCAGACCTTCAAAGGACTTTGCTGTACTTTCGTGTGTTGGACCCTCTTCTCCTACTTTCCTATATTAAGAAAATGGGCAAAGTTCCATATTTTTTGATCCATAATGAAATAAAAATCCCATTGGGGGAAAAGAATGGTTTGGGAATAGATCTTTGAAAGCCACCTAGTCCAAATCTTCAGCATTAAGCAGGAATNGATGCTCAGGAACAAGCTACGAGCCGTACCTCCGGTACGAACAGACCAGTCCGGACAAGCAGGCCCAGCTCAGTCCACTGTGACCAGCNGTACTTTCGTGTGTTGGACCCTCTTCTCCTACTTTCCTATATTAAGAAAATGGGCAAAGTTCCATATTTTTTGATCCATAATGAAATAAAAATCCCATTAGGGGAAAAGAATGGTTTGGGAATAGATCTTTGAAAGCCACCTAGTCCAAATCTCCAGCATTAAGCAGGAATATCTTCCCCTAGATCAGGTTGCTCAAAGCCCTGTCTAAATTGACCTTGGATGTTTACAGGGTTGGGGGATATACAGCTGCTCTGGGCAACCTGATCCAATGTCTCACCCTTGTAAAAATTTCTTCATTATATCTAGTCTAAACTTACCTCTTTTGGTTTAAAATCATTTACCCTTTGTCCTATCACTACAGACCCTATGAAGGAATCTGTCCCCATCTTGCTTATAAACTTCCTTTAAGTATTGAAAGCCTACAACAAGGTCTTCCTGGAGCATTCTCCAGCCTGAACAATCCCATTTCTCTCAGCCTTTCTTCACAGGAGGGGTTTTTCATCCATCTGATCATTTCTGTGGCCCTCTGGACTATCTCCAGCAGGTCCATGCCTTTTCTCTGCTGAGGACTCCAGACCTGGACACAGGACTCCAGGTAGGTTCTTGTGAAAACAGAATAGAGCAGTGAAGGGCAGAGGCACAGAGAATATGGCACAAATACCCAAAAAGCACGTTGTTTGCAGGACCTCAACTGAGACCTATTGTTTAAAGGCTCACAAACCTTAAAAATGTTTCCTTGCCAAGGAGACAAGTCTCTCAACCAAGACAGTGTGACATGAGCCAACTCTTGAGTGGTGTTCTCAGGTGACTTGGGACTGTGAAAGGATAAAGTGAAGTGGGAGTTATTCTCAAGAGACCACCACACACCCTCTTGAAACTTTTTCCCAAATTGTATGTGTGGGCCCACATATAAAGTGTTCAGATTAGCACGCACAAATGATTTCTGGGAAGAGGGAGGACAATTCTGGGAATTTAGATTAATTTATATGGTCTGCATAGATAAATTATAACTTTTGAACTTTCCATGCGTGCGTATGATAGGCGGAGCAATTCCCCACACACACACTGAAGCAACATAAAATATATATGTTTTCTAATACTGAAATTATGGTGTTAGAGAAATTTATCCTTCCCAGCATTCTGGTGACAGATGTACAGCTGGATGTGACATGACATAAGGAAATGTGCATTTAGGTGTGCCAAGGATTGCATAATCTCCTGAATTTTTATTTCTCTCAAAATATGTATTCAGCCCAAATAGTTATGATGCAGTTCCACGTTTCCAGCCATAAAATCACACCCATTTCTTACCATCAATTTACAGTTGGCATGTTCAGTGTAAGACTGGTCTTTTGCACTGCTATGTTTAGAAACACAGATATTTTCAGGGATGAAAAATTAAATAGCAATTCAAATATTAATAATTTCCTTTAAAGTTAGGAAAGTCTCAACAAAATTAGATTTTTTTTTAAGGTTTGCACTGATTAATTTTAGGCCAGAAGTATGAAATCATTAGGATCTGTTTTCTGTCACTATAACTGCACATTTTCTCTCTCTTTTAATTTCACATTCTAAGTTAATTTAGTGTTAAGAATATTAGATTAAGCTCTAGGGTACTGAGTAGATCATGTGCTAAGCCAG
The DNA here is from genome assembly GCA_013399915.1 of Illadopsis cleaveri. Lineage (NCBI taxonomy): Eukaryota > Metazoa > Chordata > Aves > Passeriformes > Timaliidae > Illadopsis > Illadopsis cleaveri. Next base: position 24,667 of record VXBB01020356.1, on the reverse strand, counting down.
ATAGATGGGCAGTTTACTACAGACAAGGCTCTGTCAGCAATTGTTTTGCAAGTGGCAGAATAAAAGACTATCCCTTCTCTGTCTTTTCCCTGTTGTTTTCATTTCATATCAGTGAAATAAAAATAAGATAACCTTTATATAAACCCAGCTCGAAGGATGACTGCATTGCTGAAATGAAAGATATGTTTACCCTGTCAGACAGCTTAGCTCACAGTTCTCATCCTCCAGATTGCATAGATGCATAGTGTCTTCTAGTGAATATCTCAATTCCATCTAAAACATAACTTGCATCCTATAAATAGTTTGCTTCAGGGGCCTGTGCCAAGAAACAGAAAGGTAGTTTTGTCTCCCTTTGTCCTCAACAATCCCCCATGTCATTGCAGCAGCTTTTATGTCCACTCTCCCATATTTTCTTCCTTTCCCCACAGCACACAACTCACATCTTCAGGTTTCTGGTATGAAACTCAAATCCTTTACACAACTGCAACACAGCCGTCCTATTATTGCTGCACTTAGAGCCCAAATAATGCAAAATGGAGTGAACATGCACATCAGCATGTGTTAGGATTCTGGGAAACTGCCTGGAGTGCAGAGGGGACCCAAGGCCAGGTCCTGTTTGGCGTGTGACCAGTCACTTTCAGGGAGGTCTAGCTCTGGGAAATACGAACACAACTACTCTGTGCTTTTGGTTTTGATGTCAGGGATTAGTGACTGCAGGCATTGCAATTAGCAATCCAGACTAAATCACATGCAGCTGTTTGAAAATACATCACTTCCAACGTGCAAGAGCAAGCACCCTCTAATGTGAGCAGGCTGGCAAATTGTTACCCTGCAGCACCACTCCAAAGCTGTTTCAGATCAGTGAACTTTTCTCTGAAGTCAAAAACTGTGGTGAAGAAAGTCAGTGACAACAAAATCAAGCGAATTCAGTATTTTACTGTGCATGAGGCTTGAAGGTTTGGCAGAGGATACTTGTCCTGGGAGCAGTAGAGCACTTGAGGAGGGCTGAGGGGAGGAATATAAATCACAGACTCATAGAGTCATAGAATACACTGAGTTGGAAGGAACTCACAAGGTTCATCAAGTCCATCTGCTGGCACTACAGGGGACAACCCAAGAATCCCCCCATGTGCCTGAGAGCATTGTCCAAACTCTTCTTGAGCTCTCTCAGACTGGTGCAGGGATCACTTCCAGTACCCAGCCATACTCTGGGTGAAAGAACCTTTGCTTAACATCCTGGCTATCTATAGCCCCCTGGCACAGATTTGTGCTGCACACCTGGGTCCTGTCACAGGTCACCAGAGAGAAGAGCTTGGTGCTGCCCCTCCTCTTGCCCTCATGAGGAAGCTGCAGACTGAGCTGGGCTCTCCCCTCAGTTTTCTCCTCTTCAGGCTGAACAAACCAAGTGACTTCACTCACTGCTCATATGTCTTCATCTCTAAACCTTGTCTTAGGCCTGCTGCAGATCTTACAGAATTTTTTAGTTGCATGAAAACATGAATAATTATCTCCCCAGTCCATGATGTGATGTTTGGTGGTTCTCTTTTAAATTTCTTCCAGGTCCCAGCTACTCATGTGTAATTCCATAAATTGAGATCATGGATAAAGGAATGAGTATGAGAATTCAGCACAATCTCAAGGCTGAGAAAGCAATCAGAAGATTATTGTTAGAAAAAAACACAAATGGATACTGGTATTTAACTGGGCTTAGTGTTCAGCTCTGAGTTGTGGTTTTTGAAATTTTTACCGGTATTCATAAGGGTGGAGTTCTTCAGAATCCTAAATGGCCTCACAGAAGTTAGGAACTTACTTGTCTGCTTCAGGTCATTTGCTTTCAGATTAAGTTCTGCAGGTTGAATGGATCAATTGTACTTTCCAATTTGTATTAAAGACACGTCTGCATTCACCATAAGGTTTTCTCCAATTATCATTGTGCTACTGAAAGCAGAAGGCAGAAACCAGGCCTCTTCCCTTCTCCCCTAGCCCTGCATTGCTGTTCTTTATGAGCAATTTTCTCTTCTGGAACCTCCAGCTCATTAGAAATCCAGCATCTTAAATCTGATGCTGATAATGCAATACTGTTAACTTTTTCCAGTTCACTGAAGAGCCAGGAGAAAAAATAAAGATAATTATCAGGGGAAATTTGGTCACCAGTCACTCATTCCTGTCTCTCTGCTGACATAGGAAATACATAATTTATACCAGCAGGTCTTCATGCAGCTTTTACAGTCACTTGGAAATGAGGTCAATATGTTTTCATTTACTCTGAATTGTCTACATTTATTTATTTATTTATTTGCTCTTAGTGTGGCACAGACATTTTTCTTCTAATAATTCCTGGCAGTTATATTAACTTTCTGCTATAGCTAATGGCTGAACAATTATTTTTCCTGGAAGGCAAACTGAAAGGGTAACCTTAGTATTTTTTTAAACATTTAAATTGTTTTCATGGTCAAGAGTGTTTATCATATAGTAGCAGTTTAAAATAGAAAATAAATTAAGAAATTAATTATTATTTCATCAGCTCAGTGAGCAAAGCAAAATAGAAAATTAAAATTAATGTGGGCATGTGGTATTATTGTCCTTTGGTTTGTGACTCAGAAAACCTCAGACCCTTTCATAGCTGTATTCTTGTTTAAACCACACAGAAGTGTTGCTTTCTAAAAATTATGAGCAAGTGTGCCTTGTCAACCAGTGTGGACTGATTTTCTTTAAGTTTGTTTTCATGTATCTACACCAATGAAAGAATCTGAATCTGTAGCCAAGCCATTTTTAATTTTGAACTTCCCTTATCAAAAGAATGGATAATTTTCTGAATTCTATTCACTGTGGAAAGTCCCAATGAAGTAAAGAACATACATAGATTGTGAATACAGGATTAGATAAGAGATATATATAACAAAAGAGAGACTATTTGCCTGATTTTCTAATTGCTGCAGAATTTAGTGCTGCACATTAGGAGTCATTCCTGAATCCTTCTCCTACTGAAAATTGTTGCTTTATTTTAAGAGAAGGAGTACATTTGAAACCTTTGGCAAATTAAATAACCTGGATTTTTCTTTAAAGTTCCTGTGGTTTAAAGTCCCTGTATTTCTTGAGAGTAAATTGAATTGTCTTAAAGCAACAACAAATAAACCCTAATGACACAGCAGTGCAGACCTTTATTCTTTCTCAGTAACTATTTGCAGGCCTGTGTTGACATTTAGCTGTGTAATTGCCAAATGGTATATATGGACATTATCAGCCTAGGGAATGTTCACAAAGTGTTTATCTTCAGTGATGTGCTTCACTATTTACAATTTATAATGTTTTCTTTTCTGTTACATCCTTGTTTGCCTAGATCTCAGCTTTTCAATGAGTATATTCATATATATTTCAATGAGGCTAAATAATGAATGAATAATACATAAAGCAAAATTATTTTGCCGGATGATAATTTGTGGCAATATGTTGGCTTTTTTTCCCAATAACTATATTCTAATATATATTAGGCTTTTTATTTATGAAAATAAATGGCACAATTTCACTAAAAAATATTAAGACTGTTATAATTAGGTCAATTATTCTGTTTCTATTTTATTAAAGACAGAATATATTGATAAACTGATAAATAATTATATTATATAGCATACAGTGTTTGCTATATAACATATAGTGCACAGTCAATATATTAATGCTCAAAGTAATGCAAGTAATAATAAAAATGTGGAAATTCAACACATGTAAGAACCAAATAGACCTAAATGCTCCTAAAAACATTAGAAAAGGGGAAAGGCCAACCTATAAAAAATATAAAGATATATATAGAGAAAATGAATAATCATAGAGAAACAGAAGGTGCATACATTTCAATAAGTAGTGTAACTCTAAATTGTTAAAAAGCTTATTAATTTTTATTGACTTCTGTCATACACAATTAATTTTAAAATACATTGTATTAAAGGATTTAACATTTTATATTATAGAAGGTTTCATGCTTTCCAAAAAAAAAATCTATCATTTTACCTTTTTTGTACTCTGTTTCAAAAAAAGCTATGAATTCAAATATTAATTATTTTCCAAATGGAAACAAATAAACCCAGATGCCCAGAAGATTAAAAACTTATTAGAAAACAGTATGAAAAATAAGATACCATATCTGTAAAGCTATTTAATTGCTTTATATATAGGAAATTGTCTCCGAATTATCAACCAATTGCTTTGAAGAAATTTTGGATTATTCTCTGGTTTGATAATAAACTTTTTGTCATCTTGGAAAATGCAGGAAGCAGTAATGAAAGCATTCTAAGGTTCATTTCTATGACAAATTCTGCAGAAACTGTTTTTGGTTTTTTTAATTAACAGAGTGCAAGGGTACTGTGCATTGTGGTTCATCTGCTCCAATGGCTCCACCTGTGGAGGAATTGATTCTCTGCCCTGTCATTACCTGCTCCTCCTGTGTGCTCTTGACACCACATTTCTATCCCCTCCTTCACACCAGCTCTGACCACTGACAGATCACTCTCACCAAAACAGTGATATTCCTGCAGAAATCTCATCTGAGGGGGCAGAGGGGATTGTTCCATTATTAGAAAGAGATTCTGTCTAATTTGAGAAACAGGATGAAACCACAGGGTTGAGAACTGGGGCAGATCAGCCAGATGAGAAGGAGTGGGTCAAAGTTTTGGGGAAAGAACAGTTTCTTTAGGTGGGTTCTGGAAAACATTTATATATACAATGGGCAACTGAACCAATTACTGAGACCTTGATCTAGGTGTGTCATCAAAGAATTCCAGAAAAACATGATATTGCATGATATAAATATAAAAGGAAACAGAATCCTTTACTTCCATCAGCCTCATTTGAATTTGAATGTTTCAGTGTTCAGAGATGATTTCTCATGATTTATCAGTTCTTTAAAATAAAAACATCAGTCAGGAGTTAATTTAAATTAGTTTTAAAGTGTACAAGTCACCTTTCACTATTCTCTATGATAAATTACACAGCTTGAACTCTTTTTTTTTTTTACCCTTTAAAATCTTTCATCCTCAGATACCTTTTATTCACCTTGTCCAGGATTAGCAAATTCATTTTTTTGTTAAACTGAATAAAACAAGCTCACAGTTTCTCAATTATCAACCCCATTCTTTTAAGAAATTTGATTAAATGTTCTCTTCTCTACTTTAATATCTTGTTTAAACATCCAGGACTTCATTAGCAGTTTATAATTGCACTGGGAAGGGAGAGGTCATATTTGCTGTGGCCGTCAGCCTTTTCCAGAGCCACCACCTTCCATTTCATGGCCACAGCCAGTTTTCCCTCTTTTAAGTGGAACTTCACATTATTTTATAGCCAAAGTTTTGTCTCCACGTACCCAGATAACAAGGTTATACAAATGATTATATGACAGTCTTGATCCTCTCATTTGCAACTCCGGGCATTTCAACTGTTCAAAAACAATTGGTCAGGAAAATGCACTTTATTATGTTTCAGACCAACAGTTGGCCCAGTTTAGCTTTAATCTAAGGTTCCAAATTAACAAAGCATTTTGCCATTTTCTTCCTCATCCCTCTTCAGCAAAGTGCTTAACTTTAAATGAACAGCTGAGATACACTGTACACAAGACAAAGTTGACTGCTCTCTCAAGGATTGGGGATGGTGAAAGGGATTTGTGTCACATAGGTTTAGGTCACATTTGACCAATGCACCTTTAAAGTTCTTTGCAGTGGAGAGAATCAAGCAAATTACAGTCTGGTGCAGATTACAGACAGGCTGAACTGCCCATACTCAGCATTGATTATGGAAGGAGGGATAGAGAAATGATATCCTGAATTAAGTACCTTAATGAAGGACTTATTTAGAAGTTGATTGGGTGGAATTACCTGATCAATTTCACAGAATGCAGAGGAAAAGGAGAGAGATCATTCCTCCATATGTGTAAAACTTTGGATTTTAGCCCTGAGAAACAGCATCTGCCTGTTCTTGACCTATATTATGAATTTACTCACATTTCTCAGTGTCAGACACCTACTCTGTCCACATCATTTTCTTCAACTGCCTAATGGATAAACTTGTGAAGAACGATTCTAATTATGATTAATTATTAAAATCAGGCATATTTGTTTAGGTAAGATACTACTTCCAGCTCTCAGCAAGGTGTAGATGAGAATGTGCAAAAGGCTTTATACTGGAAGTGTTCTCACCAAAGATCCAGAGTTTATTGGAGAGCAGAAGCGACTCAGGAAGACAGGAATTAGTAAGAAGGAGGAAATGTCAAATGAGGAGAAACAGTAAGAAGGACCAAAGTTTCACATATAAAGTAGCTGAATCTCATCACGGTCACAAAGATGAGCAGAACAACAACATTTGACTAAATGGAGCCTCCTAGCCCAGACCCATGTGTATTTTCAATGCTGTGGAGTGAAGCAAGTTGATTTACCTTACCTAGGAAATCCAATAAAAATCCATTCAAAAGGACAGTTTTACACAGGAAACTGGACCCATTATAGAAATTAAATAAATCAGATTAAAAAAAAAAGAAATTAATGTGTCAAATGTGGATTTGACTTCATATTCCCCAAAGATCTTTGAGCATTCAGGGGCTTTCTGAAGGTGTTGGCACACAACAGATTCAGAGTATAGGGCAACAAACACAGAGTCATTTACTTGTTAAAAAAATAAGCCAAAAATGGGGATTAATAAATCTAGTATACAGTTAAACCATCCAGCTCAAGTTTTTGCTTCCAGCCTGAAAGAGAATGGATACATTTTTGACTCAAAGGTTTAGCAAAGTTTGTATTTTTCAAACCAACTTTGAAATGCAAACTTTTATATTTAGGACTTTTTTTTTT
>VXBB01020356.1:0-17832 GCA_013399915.1 Illadopsis cleaveri | reverse complement strand
TTTTTTTTTTTTTTAATATCAGTTATCCTAGTAAAATTCTAAAGGAATTACAAGGAACAGCTGCCCAATTCTGCCATCATATTTAAACAAGCTACTGTAATATTACTGAGTGTGAATTTTAAGCATGCAGAGTAAATAATGGTAGTGAAGGACGGGACTGAACCTATGCCCAGAACTTTGCTAAATATCCTCAACCTTCAACTTTTAACTCCATACGAACTGTATGAAATAATTTGAAGAAATTCTTTGGGATATAGTTCATATTTCACTCTCTTAAGGCCTTGGGTTTTGTTTGAAAGCAGTCTCAGAGCTTAAGAAAAGTTGTTGACAGCTCATTGCTTCAGGAACTTAAGCAGGTGGTAAATTAATAGCTTAGGTGGGGGCTGCCATGAAGCATGAAAAGTTATGTCTGGTGTCAGTCCAAATTACTGTCTTTAACTGCACATAAGGCAGTGAAAAAACATTAGCTATGCAGTAAACATGGGTTTAGCCAACAAAAATGGATTTTACAAGGTTTCCTCAAGCAATCTCCAAAAGGTCATTCCATACATCTGCTTCAGCCGTTGATATCATTTTATAGCCATTTGTTGTTGTTCTAAATCTGTGGCTGTAACAATGATCTCATTAGCTAAATCAATGGATTGGGAACATGCTGCAATATTTTTTTTTTCCAGTGAAACTCAGAGAAAAAAGTGCAGATATTTCAAATGCAAGCTAAAATATGAATGTAACTATTTCACTTATTGATACTAACATTTTTCACATGCAAGGATAATTCTGGTGTAGGCTGGCTTTCAAGAAAGCAAATGTATTCCATTCATAGACTCTCTGAAGTTTCCTGTTTACAGAAGCTCTAGAAACTAGAAAGAGGAAAAAAAAAAGCTGTATCTGGTAAACTAGATGTTCTTGAGATAACCCTCTAGTGCTGATGTGGGGAGGACCACACACCATAATTTCACTTAGTGTCTGGAACAGGGTGGTATGACAAATTTCATTGTGGACCTGAGAGCACCTGAACCACACACAATCATTTGTGAATGGTAATTGTTGCACTGCAGCAATTAAACAGTACAGACACTGGAGCTCCACTTCTCAGGGGCAGCCAGTCCATTGGAGCAGATGCAGCCATAGGGCACAGACATGGAGCTAAGAAGTTTCCAGGTGGTGAGGGACTTCCTCAGGATACCCTGTCACTTGTGCTGCAGCAGTTGCATCTTCCTTCCATCACAGAAACATAAATCATAGAATGGTTTGAGTTGGAAGAGATAATCTTCTTCCAACACCCCTGGAACATCTTCCACTAGACCGAGTTGCTAAAGCCCCATCCAAGCTGGCCTTGAACACCCCAGAGATGGGGCATCTACAGCTTCTAAAGCAACCTGTTCCACTGCCTCACCACTCTCATGTAAAGAATTTCTTCCTAATATCTGGTATAAACCTTTCCTCTTTCAGCTTAAACCCATTCCTGTCGGTCCTATTACTCCATGCTTTTGTAAAAAATCCCTCTCCAGCTTTCTTGTAAGCTCCTTTTAGGTAATGAAAGGCTGCAATAAGATGTCCCTGGAGCCTTCTCTTCTCCAGTCTGAACAACCCCAACACTCACAGCTCCTGTCCACCACACTGCTTTCACTCTCTACTTCACACCTGCATACCTGTATTAACCATGCTCTCCTTGGCCCCTGCAGCCAACACCCCAAAATGAGCATTCAGTGCATCCATAATTCTTGAACATTCCTTTTGTGGACAGCCTCAACCAACAGAGTCATGATGAAGTAATCCTGCTTGTTTCCAGAACTCTTCCCTCCAGTTTCCATAGGGTGATGGCTGCTACTTAGTAGGGATTAACTGCAAGGGAGCTGTACTGGATAGAAAGTCAGTGTCCAGTTAGGTTTCTGTCTCTAGAACTGGCCCCTTCTGAAGATGTCACTTGTGCACACGGTGTCCCTCTGTGCCTAGGCATCTTCAGAGGACCCTGTCTGTGCACACCTTCAAGTGTTCAAAGACATAAATCTGCAAATGGGTGGCTGTGAGGAGAGCAGCACAGCTTCACAAGGCTTCCTGAGTGTGATTAGCTCATCTGAACATCACAAAGGAAACAAAAGAGCACATCTGTGGCTGATTTTTGTGGAGCAGGAACAAACATCAGAATCACTGTGCATATGTGTTGGCTCCCTGGGAGCTCTTGAAACCTAGAGGAGTGTGACTTAAAAGATCAACATGCTTTTAAAGTAAAGGAACAAAGTCTGAAAGGCTTTTATATAGGCTGAAGGTGTAAAAATCAGAAAGGTTTAAAGTGAATGCATGAGCCTGCCCAGACCTCCTTTTAACACCAACTGCATTTTATAAATGTGCGATATCTGTCTAATATAGAGTGGGAGAAGTGTGGTACAATATTAGTATGTTTGTGATGCTGAAGATGGTATTTGACAAAAATATGCAGGCTTTTGTCTTGAATAAAGTACTGATACAGTTATTGTACTCTAATTTCAGATAATAGTTGCCTTGCACTAAACATAGTAACCTTCTGAGCTTACAGACACTGTTCCTCATGTATGTGAGCAGAATAGAGAAAGCCTGGAATCAGGCAGGAATCTGTTAAAACAAAAGTCAACATGGATGAGACGAGGACCAAATTATGGTGATCAAAAAACCTGTGTCCCACTGTGGAGTCTTATATTAGCTTTCTTTTGGATTTTGTTGACTGTTATCAGTTTTCTTTCTTGATAGTGTTTTTACAATTTTTTATTCATTTGTTATGCTTACAGTGAGAAAGTATCATGAGATCAACATTTCCATTTACAAGATGGAGTGTAAGAAGGATAGTGTTTATTGTCTGTGGTGATTAAGGAATGCCTAGCTGAATAAGATTTATTGAAAAATCTTTTTAAAAGCCTGGTCCAGCGTGGGCTCCTCTCTCCCAGATCCACAGGTCCTACCAGGAGCCTCCTTCAGCTTGGGCGTCCCTTGGGGTTTCAGCCATCTCTAAGCCATCCATCTCCTCTAGCATGGGACTCCTACATGGGCACAGCTGCCTCACCAGGGGCTGCAGAGGAACCTCAGCTCTGGTACCTGGAGCAGCTCCTGTCCCTCCTTTGTAGCACTGCACCAAGTAGATGTTTTCTATATAAGGAAAAACTTTCCAGTTTCCCCTCAGGACTCTTAAGGGAAAAACACTAGAAGTTTCTTTGCTCTCCTGAGAGTAATTGGTTTAATGCCAAGACAAAAACACTGATAGGTCTCTTTAGCTGTTTCTCAGAAATGTAGCTATTCTCTAGTGGGCTGTCTGCCAAAAAACCCACCCAAATTGTTCAGTACTTAAGGGAGAGCATTTTTGGGGTGTTGTAGCAGGTGTGTGAGACCTGTCACTATGCTGTGCATGGTTTGTTCTTTTGTTTTGTATTATTTTCTTCATTTAATAAAACCTTTTTTCTTTTTCAAGACACACTCAATCATGCCATCTCAGTAGTTATTTTAAGCCATTTTCTGTGAGGTGCTGGCCACCCTCAGAGGTATTGAACCCTCACAGAGCTAAATACACCTGGTTCTTTGAGGAATTCAGTCCTCCTCCTCCACTGGCTTGGGTGTCTGCAGGGCTCTGCCACTGCCAGTGATGGACTCAGCCTTGGTCAGCACTGGGCTGCTTTGGAGCCAGCATTGGCTCTATGAGACACCAGAAATGCTTCAGGCAGCTTTTCAGACAATTCATCCCTGCACCCCCCCAGTTCCAAAACCTTGCCACACAAACCCATGCATCTACATATTTTTATATCTTCAAACATTCACAAGTGGTAAATACCACCAATAAAGTCAAGCTCCTTAATGGGTTATTTATTTTTCAAATACATATTGGGTAGGAGTGTGGCTATTCTTGGCTTTGTTCCTAATCGTAGCACGAATGATTCCTTGTCTGTTCTTGTATGTCTGTTGTGTTTCAGCTATTTAAAATGGTAAATCAGATCTTTGTTCCAAGTCAATAATTTCCTTACTTCTTAAAATTCTTGGGGTTTACCACATTATTCTCACCCTGTTTTGGCTCTTGGATATATAGAATATTAGCCATCAGCTGAGTTAATTTCACTTCAGTCTTCTATTTGTGCACTTAAAGGGGAAAGAATTGTTTTAAAGGGCAGTTCTTCCCACTCTTCAAAGGTGCTGCAGTTTGGGAGCTCCAGAGATACTGCTAGATGTGAACAACTCACATGGAGTTACTGTGAAATCTTTATCTTTGGTCTTTTCTAGTAACTGAAAGGAAGAAATGCCTGTCAGAATTGCAAATATACTTGTGAATTAATGAACTCTACAGAAATAGAGTAGATATGAAATGATTGCTTAATGCTTCCTTTAGCTCCATGTGCCTAGATGTATGAATTTGGGTTAGTAAAGCAACCACTAAGTAGCATCAAAATAATACTTTTGTAATCATACTCATACTGACATTTTCAGGTACAAATACAAGATTTCTAAAGACCTATTTTATTGTTTGCAGGAAAAGCAGAGATAGAACAATGAGTCATAGAATCATAGAATAGTGAAATAATAAAATCATAGAATTTGGGTTGGAAGGGACCTCATTCGAATTCCCCTGCCATGGACAGGGACACCTCGCACCAGACCAGGTCGTTCAGAGCTCCGTCCAACCTGTCCTTGAACACTTCCAGGGATGGGGCATTCACAGCTTCTCTGAGAAACCTGTTCCAGTATCTCACCTCCCTCAGAGTAAACAATTTCTTCCTAATATCTAATCTAAACCTACTCTTTTTCAGTTTGAAGCCATTCCCCCTTGTCCTGTCATCCCATGCTCTTGTAAATGGTCCTTCTGCATCTTACTTGAAGGCTGTGATTGGGTGACTCCGAAGCCTTTAGGTGTAATTCAAGGAATTTAGGTGTAACTCAAGAGTTGTCATATCAAATTAAGGCAGAGAGCTTGCAGATATCCATCCCATGTGATTCCCTGGTTCCAGCTTCCATCTGACTAAGTGTGCTTATCTACAAATGGAAGTGCTTATGCCAACAAATGACTGCAGGCTCATCTTCTGGTTGTTGGGGAAATAATCAGCATACTTAATGGAGATTAGGAGACAGTTTCCTGTTAAAATAGATATTTACATCTGGTGAAATCATATCAAATTCTACTGTCTATTTTGGTCAAATCTGTATATAGTGAGTGCTGTAACGACTCCATGAAACATAAGTGNCATCTGGTGAAATCATATCAAATTCTACTGTCCATTTTGGTCAAATCTGTACTGTGTATAGTGAGTGCTATAACGACTCCATGAAACATAAGTTTCTTGTAGTTTTTGTATGACAGATGTCACTGGTTGCATGAAAAAATACACCTGGGAAAACAAAGGAAGGAGGGATTTTGAAGTGTTCATGAACACTTGCTTTCTCATTCCCTTCCCACATTGCTCCCCCAAAACCCCAAATATATTCAGAGGGTGTAGGATAGGGAGAAGGGCTGAACTGCCTGCTCTCCCAGGCAGGCTGCTACTTCACATGATTGTGGTGCTACACCAGGCTGGTCAGTAGTACAAATCACTGAATGTAAGAGAGGACGAAAATCTACTTCGTCTTTAAAGCTCTGAGAAGGAGAAATATCCAGTATAATAATCCAGTAAAAATATTTTCACATGGACATATCAACCTGAAAGTACATGATAGATTCAGGTAAGAACCATGACTCGAACCCTACTTTTGTTTTTTACGCTCAATGCAGTCCTAGTTTTTATGTATAAAGGCAGAGCAGTATGGGTCATGAAAACAATAAACCACCTTATTTGGTAGTGTTAGCCCTTGATGAGGAGCAATACAAGAAATATTTTGATGCTGTTTTAATTTTCCGTGCTACCTATGTCATGCTGCCTACTATTAAGAGGCTTCATTTGACTATTCAGTGCAAACTTTGTCTCTTTATCATTACTCTCAGAATCTTGAAATTTCCCAAAAGTTAAACACAGACACCTCTGTAAAATCATCTGTTCTAGCATGAAAAAATATATGAATATAAGCAAAGCTGTCTCTAAAACAAAACAGGGTGAAGTCCTGGCAATGGTGTGGGGTGTTATCCCTTCATTTGGTTTTGTTGCCATACAAGTGTCTGAGGGAAAGGGTGTGGCTGGACATGCAAACTCATCAGCTGCAGTGAATTCAGAAATGGAGATGAGGAGTCTAGTAGACATTCCTGAATTAAGGCGGTCCTTGCTTTGTCACGTGAAGAGGATCTTTTTCCCCACCAAAACCCCCTTCTTCTAATGTCAGTCACAGCCTGATTCCATCTTACCCTGTTCCACAGAAGTTGTCCTTCCCTCCCCTTTAACTTTTCTGGCATTTTCCATTGTTCATCTCATGCATGTTTAAAATACTGCAGCACATCAGACCTGACTCTGTTCTTATTCACCCCAGTGTTCATGCATTTGCCTCAAGAGTTCACAGCTGTGATTGATACCCTAGGTTGTGTAAAACCAACAAAAGACTCTATTTTGCTGAAGCGGAAAAAGAAAATTGTGTACTACAGCATAGGCAACACGGAACCTTATATCTCTTTGCTTCACTTTTAATCTCAATTTTTTGATTAAAAAACAACTGCACCTGAAGTTACTTTCAGCCACAATTTTATATTACCTTTTATAAACATATTTAGGCAAATGGATTTCAGTCTAAATGGATCTGTCACGAGTGTAGAAGGGCAGAGAGTTGATTTCTTGGTTATATTTCAGTGTCCTGAAATCAATTACACCGGCTAGAATACTCCATGTGAGTCACTGAATCCACACTATAAACAATGGGATAAGATGGGACAGCTTCTCCCATCTGCAGCATGGGAATAGCAGCAGGGCAGAAATTGAGTGGGTTTCAACACAAAAAGTTGACTTGCTCATGCAATCCCTGCAAGTTTAGGTTGTGATTTCGCCTCATGCTGGCTGGAGATAGGTTAAAGCCAGATTTTCCTTGAAACTTCATATCATTCATGCTCTAGAGTAGAGAAAAAAAAAGTAAAAAAGAAAAGGAAGAGCAAGCTCTGCATTGCTGAATTTATTTCTATTACCTCTCATAGCTCAGTGATACTGGAAGTTCAGCATTTCTGAAAATGCTGTCTGGCATAATTACAGAAGGCAGATACTATGGTGGCTAAACTTCTGCTGACATTACCAGGTTCACTGCAGAAGTTAAACATGACATAATGTGGAAGGCAAAATGCTTCTGTTAACAATAATTTATTTACATTTCACAATGGCAAAATAGGCCAACTAACTGAATCACAGCATACTACCAACTTAAGGTTCAATTTNGCCATAATCTAGTTGAGGTGTTGGAGCATGGGTTGGACTCGATGATCTTGAAGGTCTCTTCCAACCTAGAAATTCTGTGATTCTGTGATTCTGTGATTTTCTAAACTTCATGATTCTATGATTGAGCATAAGAATTAAAAATGACTCTATATAAAAAAGTTCAATATCTTATTCTTGATAGTAATCAACAGTGGATAATCAAAACAATGAGAAAATATAAATAAATGGTTAGTGATACTTGCCTAAATACTATCCCAGTGCCTGATTTCTGGATAGGTATGGGATTTATATATGATTGAGTCACTACCTCTAATCTCTTTAAAAAAGTATGACCTTGGACTCTTGCAGTCTGCAGGTGAACCTCTTAAACAACATATTGTTACTGATGGGTATCACAACATATGTATTTATCCTATGCACATCAATTTAAAAAAAAGAGAGAAATATTAATAATCCCCAATCATGTAAATAGAGAGTGCAATCTGTGTCATAGAAGAGAAGGTTCATAAAACTTCATAAAGAATAAAAAATATTGACATAATTTTGAGGTCCAAGTCATAGGTGTATTGAGTAAATTTAAGATTTGCTCTGTATTTAAATCTTTTTCCCATTTATGACCAAAATGATGATTGTTTTATCTCTGGCTGGAGCAAAGGGCTAATGTTATGCAAGCATGTAAGGTAGAACAATGAATGGCCACACTTTCACTTGACAACTTTTAAAATGCAACAGTTTATAATCTTATTTGTTCCATGTTAGGGATTAAGTCTACACTGCTAGTCTAGAGTCAGTACAGAGAATAAACGACACAGATTGGGATCTCCAGAGACAGACATCTTAAAATGGGATGAATAACCTTCTGGAAGTGCTCATTTATCTCTTCATCGACAGTGGTTTGATTCTAAATGATAATCCAGACAGAAAACTTTTAGACAGTTAAGGTTAGGTAAGATTAATCTCTCACCTCGTGCCTAAGGAAATCAATTCTATATACTCTAAATTTCATCTGTAGTTTCATCAAATCTAATTTCATTTTATCTAACTTAATCTTTTTGTATCCACATTGTCCCAGATCTATCTACCAAGTTCATAGACAATTTCTTATCTATTTAGAAAGATGTTGGTGTCAAACACATACACACAAACACAGTCACAAAACTAATAGTATTCATCTTTACAGCCAACATCCCCAGAACTTAATTTATGAACAGATAGAAAATACTTATGCAAGTATACTCACACTAAAATACACATAATCCTCATTAAGCAAAGTGGTTTTGAAGCTCCTGCCTCTCCTTTCTCTAGTAATTCCCATGTTTTCAATTCTTTCCCATTTTACAGTGCCTGAAGGCAAGAAGATGAGTTCTGTCACAGGAATATAAAAAAAGAAAAAATGCAAAGTGTTCTTTGTCACTAATCAGAATTTCTTACATTATTAGATCTACCCTCTCCAGCAGGCTGAGGAGAAACTCACCCAGACATAAACCTGGCTGTAGACACCATGTCCATTCTGATCATCGCTACAGTACCTGAGCACTGACATGAATCTCTCCAAAATTAAGTGTAGAAAGATTATGACTTTCATGTCAACTAGAAATTAGCGCAATAATAAAAAAATTGCCAGAAACAGGCCAAGATGACAAACAAAGATCTATTCAGAACTAAGTCTTTTATTCAGGAAGCCAAGCTTGTGTTAATACATGTATCTGACACAACAGAGGTTAATCAAGGTCTGATCTAATGATCAGCAATGTTACAGGGGCATTAGCCTGGACCTTCTAGACCTCAAGACAGAACTACTCTTCGTTGTCTTGTCCCTCCTGAGACTCTCTAAGAAAGATTTATATTTTTTTAATGGAAATAAGATATTTTGCTAATTTAACAATAAACGTGGCTTTCTGAATTCTACCTGTTTACATGCAAATGCAGAACAAATTCTTATTATCTCATCTAAATTGGCAACACGTCTTGGGAGAATCAATTCTAATGTAATACAAGCCATTATCTTTGACTTTGCCTGGGAGGTTTTCACCCCCACAGGAGCAACACAGAAAGATTTGCTTGGAAAGTATTTTACCTTCTTGTTAAATTTGCAACTATGCTCTAAAATCACTCACTTCTGTACTTAGCAGGAATACAGGAAGACATGCATTTTGTGCAACAGAAATATATATGTATATGAGAGGATAACCTGCAGCCTGTTTCAATTCCCCGACCTGCTCTCAGATGTCACTGCTTCTGTCTAAGTCATATGAATCTGTTATTTCTGCTTCAAATCCAGTGACTCTGATAGGGCTGGTACCTGCCAGCAGCAGGAGTCTGGACATGGACTTTTCAGCTTGTGTGTAAGAAATCTGTATCAGGGTCCTGAGCCTCAGCCTACTTCAGCCTGCCTGAGCTGAAGGCAATTCAGTTCCTTTATAGAAAGTTCAGCTTTGGAAATGTTACTGGGATTCATCTGATCCTGGTAAAGTGGCAAAAAGTTGTCTCATGTGAGCTCACACTCTCTTTCACGTATACAATTGATTCTTCTTCTTGTCAGATCATAGCTCCATCTCCCACCCCTTACTTTCTCCCATTTCCTCACCTAAAATGAACATGAAAACTTCCTTCAAACTTGAAATCAAGATCTAGGGAAATTATCCTCTTGCTCCAATGGGAATAAATACAGTCCTCACTTCCCTTTGATGCCACAATTTAGACAAAACCTAGTTAAAAATAGCAATAATAGCAAAGAACAATTAAAATGGTCAGAATAAGATTTACGTTTGTCCATAGTACTAAAACCAACTCAACACTGTCACCTGGAAATAATTCCAGATGTTTTCCCCATGATAGAGATACTGCTCAGAGCTGAGACATGTTTCAGAAGTGAGGTTTATTTTCTACCTGAGGATGATGTGATATTTCTAGTAAGTGCAAAGCTGGCAGTGCTTACAGCAGCACAGAACCAAGGAGCTGCTCATTTGTTTGACTGCCCTAGACTATACATTAGGAGCCTCGGAGTCCTGCCAAACTACCTCGCAATAATTGTAGCAGTCATCTGTGAATAGTGATATTTGGCAGCATATTAGTAGTTCATTTAATTTATTGTCTTCCCACCTTATTAGCAGTACATCACAAGGCTGGAAAACTTTCTAAGCTCATACTTCAAAAGCAGAACCTTTAAAGCTGCACCTTAAAACTAGAAATTTGGCTTATGCAATTTTGTTCAGCCATGTCAATATAAACTCCAGACAATATTGTGTTGCAGAGCTCTCATTCATCCGATGACAGCTCTGTCTCCTCAGTGGCTAAGCTGGCAGTTAAAGTGATTCACTGCAACCAGCCTCAAAGGTTTCCAAGACAGACCCCAAGGTAACTTAGAAAGTTGTAGGGAAGTTTGACAGGATGCTTTATTTTGTTTTTGTTTGGAAATAATGCTCAGAAATCACAGTGAGCAGTGATGGAAAGGAAGGAACATCACCCTTTGTTTCAAACAGGTTGCTTTGTGGGCTTGTGTACACAACCACAAAGCAGCAAATGACAGAGACATCAGTCACACACAAAAGCTCACATGGGCTCATACACACTCAGCAGGAAGGATAACACTCCCTGTAAACAGTGCCACTTGTATTCTTTGCCTTATTCCTCAAGCATTTGAAGTATTAGAACTGGAAAGTTATTGCTCTCAGCCTTATTCTTTGACTGGTCTAAAATTATATATTTATACACATATAAATCTACCTGAGACATTTTCCTCCTAAGATCTGCATTCCAAGATTCAGGTCAATCACAAATAGATTTGTCTTCTTGTGAATTGCATTATTAATATTGAGTCAGCCCATTGATTATCTTTTAAATGTGGTATGGCACACAGCCAAGATAAAGTTGGAGGTAATTTAGGAAAGAGCACACATTGTTCTGTACTAGGCATAAATATCACCAGCTGCTGTTCTTTATATGATACAGTCTCCCATCCCAAGTGCAATCTGCAAACATTTCTCTGCATCTTGCAAAATGGATAATAGAGAATAACTTATGTTCTTTCATGTTGGCTTATTACAAGAATAGTATATCTACTGGGCCAACATTTTTGAAAAAACAGGTCACGTTATTTCCAACAAGAGACATGGGAGGAATACAGGATTTTGAATACATCATATTTCTTTAATCAGAAAAAACCCCTTCTCAAATAGGAAGGTGTTTTCAAGATGTTTAACTGATTGTGATGTTTATTGGCTTAAGCCTTAAAAGACAGACAAGTGCTAAAACCGGCCACATACTTTTCTCTGTGGGTAAGAATTCAATACTTAGCTATGGTTTTCTGAATAAATTATTCAGACACTTATTTATTCATTGTATGAAATCAGAATCTCATTGTTTTCTGGGGTTAATTTTTGTCTTCATAAGTTTTCATAAATTTTTTGCCGAAGTTTCCAATCTTCAAACACATTGATCTGTTTCTTAAAGGATCATTCAGAGGAATAAAAGAAGCAAATAAAGGAAGTCAAAGGGCTCTCCATAATCCTATGAATTTTAGACACACATACTCATAACTCCAGCAAACCTGACAGATCACCCAAACCCAACAAAAACTCCATTATAGATCAAGTATAATGAAGTAGCCAAAACATTCAGTGTTCTCAAGCCTGATGATGCATGTAAAATTGTTTAACTGAGTTGTTCAAATCACCTGCTGGTATGAAAAATTGAACAGCTGGCTGCTAAAAATTACAAATTCAGTGGCTGATCTTTGAAATAGAGCAAATAATCAATGATGAAATGAACGAGTAGACCAGAGGATGATTCTTCGTCATTTGTGAGACTGAATTCAAAGGTAATGTCAAAACATCTGCAAAATATAGGTTAAAATTGTCAGGACACATAGTATCATTAAGACTGATTTAAGAACTATAGACTTTAAGTTCTAAAACTGAAACAAGGATCAAATTCAAGTTTATATTATATTTGTGAGATAGTTGTGCATCTGGGCTGTTCTGTGTAAACACAAGTTGTTAAGATCCTGTAAGACTGGTCCAGAAAGTCNGTTTTTTGTGTCCTCAGGCAAGTTCATTGTGTTTTAATGTAGTGTTCATACTAAGTCTGATTTGCCATCCTCCATTCAGGTTCTGAAAGGATTTCCTGGCAAGGCCCAAGCCGTTGTAGAGATTTCCTGGAATCCTTGATTGCCGTGTTCCTTGGCTCCAGATTCGTATCAGGTGTTGATGGCCGGTAGGAGGCGGTGATCATGGACCATCTCCTGCCCAGCCAGTTCTTTTCGAGTGTAAATGTTCCTCAGCTAGGCTTATTGTTCCGAGAAGAATGGGTCAGATAAGGAAGTTTCTGTGCAGGACACATCTGTGCTTTCTGGGGTAATCGTGATCAGGGTTACCAATTCCTTAAATCATTTTACACAATCTATTTCTACAACACGAATTTTCTAAACCATATATTTCATATATGACAGTCCCCATCTCATCAGCTGCCCAAGTGACACAACACACTCACCTGAAACAAGATAATGGGCTGAACTCTTAGGTGGCTTCACAGCAACTCGTTTGACTCATTTCTACAGAACTTTTCCAGTGTGGGAAATTTTGTCAGTCCCACAGAATTCCCTCTACCAGTTGCTCATTTAATTCAGTGCTGATTAACATCCTTGCTGAGTAACCTGGTTGGTCCAAGCTCTGCTGGGAGGCTCCTGCTGCAGAATCCACCTGACTACACATGGGTCACATCCTTGAGAATGATCAAGAGGAGTTGCTCTTGCAGATGCAGACAGACAAGTAGTTCAAGTTGTTAATCTACATTTTGTACAAGGCTTAAAATATTCAGTAAAGGTGGATTAGGTCTGTGCTGGGTTGGGCACACCAGATCACAAGTCATATGGAGAGAGGAATTCAGCAGGAATTCTGCTTCAGCATATCACATAATTCCTTATTCACCCACCTCTGCTATGTTTTATACACCTGACTGTCCTCTTTCTTCCCATCATGTGAGAATGTTTGAACAGAGATTGTTCTACACAAACAAAACTTTTGGTGGTGTAGACAAACACAATGTCTGCAAAAGATTATTTTCCGAATGACAGCCAAGGATTTTCATTTGGGCAGCCAAAATTTTGCTCCAAAACAGTTTAAAAAATACATTTGAGATTCTGTTCACACATATTGTCAAAAGTCTTCTTTCCTGAGGAATGCATGTCCAACCATTTAGCCAATTTTGTGCAGCTAAGGGCAGTACACGTCCTTCCCTGTCAGCCTTCCACCACAGCACAGGTGGTTGTGGACATGAATGACACACAGATGACACAGATGGGACAGGGATTGAAGCAGTTATTTTGTTTCTGAAAATGCTGGTATTTATGATCACAAAGAAAACAATTTGCAGGTATTTGAAATAACAGCTATCGTGCTTTTTCCCCACAGAGATTTCTTTGCAGCTTTTCAAGCAGGCAAACAAGGGGGGAAAATAAGAAAACATGCTGTAAAAGGTTCATAGAAAATGAAACAACACTTATCAATGCTAACGATTACTACAAATATCCAACCATAAACATGTCTCATGTGGGAGCAGATAAATTGACTGCTAGTGCTGATACCCAGCATAAGCCTTATAGAATTCATCTAGCCCTGTCTAATTAAATGTTCCTACACATGTGGATTTATTTACAAGTTGCTATCTCCCTTTGCTAATGCAGGAAAGCATGAGAAGGTACAGCTTCAATTAGTACTTATGTTTGGAAGGAAAACTGCTCATAAAGAAATAAAGGTTGCTTTTACAGGCACACATCTCCTGCTTGCATTTGAGGTTGAAGTTTGAGTCTGAGTTTCAGCAGATATCAGACCAGGTCTTTGTCCAATAATTTAAATAAAGAGCAAGCTCTATTTCTGAGCTCAAGTGAAACAGCACAACTGGCAACCTGAAGGGTCATCTCTGTTTCTCCCCAAACCAGGTGATACCCTCAGACCACGAGGGTTCATGCTGCCCTATAAACTCTGCCAGGCAGAATAGTGTGTCTTAGCTGTAACCATGTCAGAGATCATACTAGCAAGTAGTATGGGTCATCACAGACACTATCTAAGCCTAAGCTCTAGTGCTACTGACTCACAAATATAGTTGCAAACTCCAAGTGATCCACAGCCATTATTTAATCTCTAACTTTCACAAAACTCTAACATAAAGAGTCCTTTCCCACCTTCTTTGCCTGAGACAGCAAATAGCTCCTCTTGTTTCAAGAGATTAGTGAAGCTTTTCTCAGGCTAGAATTCTTAGGCACTAGGAATAACAAAAATATAACACATCTGTCTCAAGACCATCACTTGGGAAAAATATCATCATGTACCATAAGGTTTTCTGTGGAAAGTTCAACACTTAGTGCTTAAGATTAAAATTGTCATATCTTTTATCTTTTCATACACATTTCCAGTTCCTGAAGCCCATTCCTGCTTGTTAGGAGCTGAATAAATTGACAGTTAGATAAAATACGTAGTATATTTATTTTTACACACATCAATCATTTCTCAAAGAGAGTAAAAAGAGGCATCTTCCTTCTGACAAGAATGTTGTGTGCCCTTTGTTTTCTTTATTTTGCAGGTTTGTTCTTTTTTTAGAGATTACCATAATGACAACAAAGCAGCAATAAGGAAGTCCACCTGTATTCTCTGATTTCCCCAAGGAACCTGTGCATGACAACTGGAAAACAAACAAAACTCTTGACAGAGAAATAACGCAACACTTGTGAGCTAATGAGCAGCACAGAGATGGGCCAGGCAGGCAGACGTGTGCTGCAGCCTAAAAACTGCATATAAATGTAGGAGGGTAGGACAGGGAGGAACTGGTCCTGCGTTATATTACACTGCTGTGCCACAGAGACACTTTCAGAAACAGATGCTGTAACCCTCCAGGAGCATGTCCTTGTGCTTAAGGGAGAGCTGTGAGGCAGCAGGAGACCTGGATTTCTGTTCACACCTTTTCACACAACCCTTTTTTTTTTGCCAAAACCAGAATGTTACAGCCTGAGGTCTGCTCTACAGGTAGATCTAGTTTGTGTGCAGGTGCACTTTGAATAGCCATGCAGTTGTCCTGGCATGCAAATACCTGATATCCCTTCCTGTCAATCACAGAATGGTTTTGCTTCCAAAAAGGCTTCATTCTATTGACTTCTGTTGGCACAGCCTCAGCAGTAAGAGTGGCAATAGGGCTGACACCTGACTGGCAAATGTGAGCTGGCAGAAGCTCCTTAGGTAAAGACAGGCCAACTCCTTCTGTGACTGGCACAGTTTCTTTAGTCAGTACTGTTTACCTGCATTCATATCAGGAATACTTTGCCAGTGCAATACATGAATATTCCGCTCTCAGGAAGGTAATAATACAGACAAACTCTACAGCTATACAAGGGAGATTATGTTTGAGTCAAAGAGGGGCCATTTTTGACTACAAGTAGGGAAGAAAATGAAGAAAGAAAGAAAGAAAGAAAGGAAAGAAAGAAAGAAAGAAAGAAAGAAAGAAAGAAAGAAAGAAAGAAAGAAAGAGAGAGAGAGAGAGAAAGAAAGAAAGAAAGAAAGAAAGAAAGAAAGAAAGAAAGAAAGAAAGAAAGAAAGAAAGAAAGAAAGAAAGAAAGAAAGAAAGAAAGAAAGAAAGAAAGAAAGAAAGAAAGAAAGAAAGAAAGAAAAGAAAGAAAGAAAGAGGCCTTGCTTGGCAGTGCTCATCACAGCAGAGGTGGGGGTCAAGACTATCTATATAAAACCTGTCTCTCCTCTGAGCAAAGGCAGAACCCGAGAACACTGGGGAAGAAACACTGGTGTTATTGCCCAAGTAGGACCCTGAGTAGCTGCCAAACCATTTTGCCCTGATCTGCATGCAATGGAGAAGCTGGACTGTGAGCCTATAACTCGTAACAGCCAAGAAATTCAACCCTCAGAGACAGCGTAAATTCAACCCTCAGAGACAGTGTAAATTCAATGGGCCAATTAGCACCCATGTGAGCTGTTTCAAAGAGCAAAGACAATTATCTACATTTTGCAGCATGTGGTTTAAGCCTTCAATTAACCTATGATTTAGAGGCTTCCTCTATTTTCTTTGTTGGGTTTAGTTTTTTGTGGGTTTGGGATTTTTTTTCCTTTTTTCTGTTTTGGTTTTTTTGCTGTTGCTGTTTTTGTTTCGTATTAATTTCATTTCTACTTCTCCATGGAGAAAAAACTAAACTGGACACACACTAAACCATCTCTATAAAGCTTGGCCGCCACAATGAACATGTGGCTATCCCTCATTTCTGTCGGAAAGCCACATGTTCACAATCTGTCTGTTCTAATTGTGCCATGGATGTCATATTTGTGTCTAAGGGGCTGCTGGGTCTTGCTGTGTGCCTTACTGGGCCTGGCACATGGGAAGAGCAGATGAGAAGCCTGTGGACATTGCCAGCAAGTGCTCAGCTGTAGCTGCATGGCACGGGGGGCTCTGAGGGGGAGGAGTGTCTGCAGCTGTCTGCAAACAGCCACACTGCATAGGACCAGGCTCCACTGAGTCATGGAGACTGATATAGAAGAGGATTAAAAGAGGCAACGAAGGTCAGTAAGATAACTATGCAATTTCTTCCTAAAAGAGACAAATATTGGCGGTTTGAGGAACGAATAACAAAAACTGCGTCTTTGGTCTATGTATATTGCCAAAAAAAAGAGAGAAAAATACAACCTTTCTTTCCCTGCAGACAGTGGAGTTACTGTTCAGTTATCTAAACCTGAGTGCAGACTTGTGACATAAGGCAAACCGGGATATTCCGTTCAGATACTGATATACCTGTTTTAGAGGACAATGTTTCTTCATGTCCTTTGACCATCCAGCTAGACAATGGAGGTGTCTGCCTCTTGCTAACATTTCCCTGTGACAGGTCTCAGAGGATTCCAACTCATGAAGCCAGGGAGCTGGCTGGTGATCCTTCACTCAGCATTATCATGCAGGTAAGAAAACAGAGTGAGAAGGTCCCAGTTTTCAGAGCAGAAACACTTTGGACAGGAGGGTCTGCCTCTGAGAACCTCTGGTACTTTATAGAGGCAGATTTTGCAGATAACAATGTGACTGTAATAAAAAATGGTAGTTTCTTTAGTGTTATATTTATATGCATCATTATGAACAACTCTAACTAACACATGGATAAAATATTTCTTTACTTTCTTTCCTTATTGGAGAAACAACATCACAATGATAACAGCTTTCTGATCTGGAGGCTTGTTCAGAGTAGCTGATTCAAAAGAAAGTTTATCTGTGTGCCTCTCTGTGTGTGCACATGCACTTGTGTCTATCTGCTTGTGTAGTGGATCTGGCTGGGCTGGAATTCATTTTCCATTGCAGTGATGTCGCTCAGCATTCCTTCCATTGGTAGGCAGGGGGTGGGCAAGATCCTGGGAGGGGACACAAGCAGGCCAGCTGACCCAAATTAACTTAAGGGATATTCCACACCATAGAATGGCAGCTCAGATAACAAAACTAAGGAAAGGAGGAGGAAATGGGGGTATTTGTTATTTACAGTATTTGCTTTCTGGAGCAAACCCTACATGTG
>VXBB01020351.1:38149-58878 GCA_013399915.1 Illadopsis cleaveri | reverse complement strand
TTTTCAGCACAGGGATTATTACCTACAACCTTGAAAACATCACA
Source organism: Illadopsis cleaveri (assembly GCA_013399915.1). NCBI lineage: Eukaryota > Metazoa > Chordata > Aves > Passeriformes > Timaliidae > Illadopsis > Illadopsis cleaveri. The sequence continues at coordinate 58,834 of VXBB01020351.1, read as the reverse complement.
TTACTTAAAGCCAACAGCCAACAGCCTCTTTATAGTGTTTATTTCTGATAGCATTTTTTGTTTACATTAAGCTGCATATATAACCACTCACAGATACATAAACATACAAAAGGTAAGGTAGGATTCATTGTAGCACTAGTACTTTTGCTATACAGCATTAAGCCAGAAAAAACTTCAGGATTCTGAACTCAGGCCACACACACTCTCACATCACAAGTATAACACCACAAAGACAGTCTTTCTTATGTCTGCAATGCTGCAGCATGAGAGTCATTTGTTTTGTGCCAAAATTTACTTTGTAAATATTTTCTGCATAGCAAGGTTAAGGAGATTTCATTCTGCCGTTTTTACCTTCTGTGCCAATTCTTTTCATACTTTCCTGCCACTAGGGCCACAGTCAGTTAAATTGCTGTCAGAGGCAACCCAAGCAACCACAAGCCTAAACACTTTCCTGTGTAATTTTGGCAGTAAAAAAATTGTTGGACCTAGATGAGAGGTGCACAAATGTACACATTGTTGAGTGGTTTGGGAAGAGTCAGGAAACTACTATCAAGCAGTTACAAAGTAAGTTTATAGCTGTGACCAATTCTCTATGCAACCTCTGCAAAACAGACAGAAGTAAAAAGTTCAAGTGTTTTTGCTGCAAAACCAGTCTTTCTGGTACCATTATTTTTGCTGAGTTTATTGATTTTCAATCCCTTGAAGAGAAAACTTTCTCTGAAAAAATAATGAAGTTCAAGGAAATTCTTCCAATTTTCAACTCAAGTTTTTCAATTTCCCTTCGACAAAATTAACAAGTCAATCACACTGAAATCGCTAAATAGGGACTTGTATCTTAAAACATATAATTGAATGGATTCCTGAAAACCTCAAAACAAAAACCTACTTGTGTTTTAAACTCTGACAAAACATAAACAAGACATTAATTTTATGAAACAAATTACCTATAATACAGGCCATATAAAAAGTGCTTAAGGAGTTCTTTAGACTTGAGTAAAACTTTTATGCACAGCGTTTTAAAACACCAAAACTAAACTTGGAAAATCCACAAAATGTTTTCCTCTTTCCTACTAAGAAGCAGGAATGATAGACTGGCTTCATGACCACCTGGTGGCTTGACAAGGTCAGCCCAGCATATCTGTAATACATTTATTTAAAAAATAATTTTCTAAATCAAGTTTGACTAAGCTTAAAATGACCTGCCAGAAATTATCAATATTTAGACAGTAATCCAGGATGAATGGTACTTCTTAGTCACAAGGATGAATGGTACTTCTTAGTCACAAGTACGTGATTCCATAATTGATTTATTACTCTTACTAATTTCTGTTATTTCTGTACTCATCTAGTTATCATATATCTTTATCAACAAATTTTGTTGAAGTCTGGTTGTGAATTCAGGATAATTACAAAAACACTGCTATTCAATGCAATGAAATCATCTTTTAAGTATGAAATACATTGCATCAGAAAAACAATGCTATCAAAGTGCACAGGTCAGAGAGGCAGGCAATTTACAATAAAGGAATAATTTTTATGAATGAAGGTTTTTGAGTATACTTCAGGCATCTGTGGTTAAATGGCTTGATCATATCAACCTTTATAGTTGAATTCTGATGTATATTTATATTATCAGCATGTTGTGGACTGTAATGCTTTCCTCTAATCAATTGAGTTTTTATAGATTAAATATTACCTATATTGACAACAGTACCTCAATCTAAAAGTTTCAAATGGAAACTATTAATATTCCTTTAAACCCTCCCAGATGTTGTTAAACAGAAAGATAAATGGTGTATTTATTTTGATATAGGACAAATTTTTATGTCATGGCCTCTTCTTGCTTACTTTGGTGACATAAAACTTAATATCCACTCAAAATACAAGAATGTTTAATACTTTGAAAATAGTTTCTTGAAAAATATTTTTCTAAAAAAAGATGACGTTACATGAGTATTTGCCTAGAAGTGTCACTTCTTGCTACAAAAGATTTCATCCTGAGAAAGCATTTGGTTTTGAGACAGTCAGTGAGAACATGTAGTCATCTCACCCAATGAGAATTGCAGTGTGAATGAGTCATGAAGCAGTGCATTTGCATAAGCTTGATTTTCTCTTGTGAAAATGATGCACAATGACACTAATGATGCACAGTTTTCCAAAATTTAAAATATCTTTTAAAGTTTCTTTAAATAAAGTTCCTTAACTAAAATTCACATTACATGTTAAGACACATAATTTTACACTATTGTAAACCTCTACGCATGTTGTCCTTATTTGCCACAAAAGAATAATTTTGACTGCACCACTTTGGAATAAGTATTCAAACTCCATAAAAATTCAAATGGACAGTAAATTATGTAATTACACTAACTTTCAAGGTTTTATTTCTACGTTTAACAGTTAAATGCATTTTAAAAATAACCAGTAGAAACTCTGGAGAACAATTGAGAACCTTGTTCTTCTGGTTCAACTTTTGAACTTTTAAGTTTCTTCATTAGGCTCTGATTTCATATTCCATACTTTGAATAATTTTACCTAGACATTTTCTTTTGAGACATTTTAGCCTTAAATTTCTGTGATGGAATGCTAAAACACATTTTTTTAAGTAGACTTCATTTGACAATATCTGTGGTAAAGAAGGCTGAAAGGGAAAAGTAACCATTCTTTTACTGTTTAATAGTGTTAGAAATAACTAGTATACTGCTAATATTTTCTGTGTACAGCTTAGAGTTTAAGTGCTTGGTATCATAGGGTATTGCTGACAAAAGCAAGTCTTACAGAACCCAGAATGCTCCATGCTTTTTAAGAAGAGCAAATGGAGTGCATGGGACAAGATAGAACTTAATTAAACAGCCAGAGTATAGCAAAACCCACAAGAAATAATGTTCTCTGTCTTCACATTCTACCTGCAAAACCAAAAGTCATTTTTGGATGCAAGCACAGTACACTTGCATGAAAACAATCTTTAAACATTATTTTATCCCTTGAAAATCAAGTAGGACTTCAGCACCATATTAGAACACGAAGACCTTGAAAGCAAGGGGAAATGTGGTGTCATGTTCTTGGTGGCAAAATACTACAGAAATTTCATGAGAATGTTAAGGGACATACAGGAAACCTGTGGGATAGAGACGACAGTAGGGAGATATCAAAAATCATTCTTTTACATGATATGGGGAAGTTGTCCACATTGCATAATATATTAGAAAGTTTCTGTATTCACAAAATAACAAATAATGTAACAGCAATATTTTTTAATTAGCTGCTCTTCATAAAAAGTAGAGTTAGAATCTCTAACTCTAATAGAATTAGCAATAGCAATATCACAAGCATTTTGGAAATACTATAGTAACTCTCCAAAAATATTGGTCTTAATGATGATTGTGTACATGTTGTTAAGCAATAGCAATGATTTAAAATATTAGGTAAAAGTTTTTATCTACACTTCAGCTTGTAGTAACTTACCTTCTGTGTAGTAATGCCTTTAAGTCAATAAAGTCTTCTGTAAACATTTATTCCAGGATAAATACATCATTTTCATCATAAGTTATGATAAGAGATAGGAAATTCTGCTTGGTGTAAAGAGACATTTTTACACTGAGGAATCTCCTGTGGCATGATGAGAGATTACATCAGTGCAATTATGCTTCTGTAGGTAGAACCATCATAACTCTTTGTCCAGTTACAGCATGTGGCAAAAGGTAAGTGTAGGGAATGTATCAAGCCAGTGATAACTAAGATACCTAATGCACATTGTGGATTTTGTCTAGGACATTAGAACTGATGCAAGCTGTGGAACAAATTTTAGTGCCAACTGAAACACTTTTCTTGTTTTTGTTTTTAAGATAGAATAAGATAGAATTCAAAACATGGCACCTAGACTCCATACCAATTAAAGTACAGTGGATCAAGAGAAGAGAACATTATATATTAGACTTTGCATTAATCTAGAGAAGCACGTTTATCTGAACATTTCCATGAGTTCATAGGATGAAAGTTTACTGTTTTATTTAAAGAATCAGATCCTTAGGACATACTTGTGCTATTTTACAGGCAGACAAAACCTCACTCATTCAACTTTTGAGCAGAAAGGAAATTACTTGAAGTGAATACTTCAGAATAAAAGCTTGTAACATAGATAGAGCTTGTAGCATAGATATCTGCATTGCATCTAAACAGGAATTATGGCTACACTTAAAATGGATGTGAAAAGTGTCAAATATGTGTGAATTTTACACACCTCAAATTAAGCAGAGTAAGCTGTGTTTGCTGGAAAAATAATGTGAAAAAAATCTGCATTCCTAATAGGTGAGGTCTGACAGAGAAGAGCTGGTTGGTTCTCAGCTCCCATCAGTGTAGCTTTTTGGAGGAAGAATCATTGAACAGAAATAGATTCTGCAAGGGGCTATGTTAACATATACTTGTGGGGGCATTCATCTGCCACATTTTGTACAAAATCACCCTGAATGACAGTGTTGTATATTCATTCTAGAGGCAACAATATATTTTTTAAAGCTTATGCTGCATCAAAGACCTTTGTGACATGACCTTTTATGCTTTTGACACTTCAGCACTGAACTCTGCTCCCTCCTTTGAATGCCAACAGTCTGAAGTTTCACTTCATAAATTAATGAAGCCAAAATGCTACAGAGGTTGTTGGCAGCTGCTAAGTTATTAAGCAATATTTCAGAGAGAAAGTCCATTATTTCTCTGTACTGTCCCAGTTAACTTGAGGATGTTAGTTCCAACCTGCAAAATTGCTAACTATTCCTAAGACTTTGTGACAGTTTATCAATTAATGTCCTTAATAAATGCAAGGAGGATTCTGAGAGGGTGCTTTAAAAAAAATCTCAAACCATAAATAATGAAATCTGCCACTTGCATTTTAATTGCATTTCCCTTACCCCACTGGAGCCCAAATTAAATGTTTTTCAGAGCATATTCCAAAATTTATAAACTTAGATTTTCAGGCACAATCAAAGTTTAATGCGGCTATGAGATTTTTAATTGATGAACAAGTTAAATATATAACTTTCTTTAAGTTTGCGGGCCTGTAGTATAACTTGAAAGGGAACTATTTCTCAATTTTTCCAAAGGTAAACTTAAATTTTAACACATGATCACTTACAGTCAATATTTATTTGAAAATTTCTGTCAGTACTGATAGAGTCCATAATTTAATCCTCACTGTGAAGCTAACTCCACCGCTAGTTTTATGTTGGAAAAAAGAGAGGACTGGCCACGGAGTAGCACTTGCAACAGTGAAGGGTGAAAAAATTTAATCTAATTATTGCTAGTTTTGAATGAAGTTGTCTGCATGAAACTTATATCTCCCCCAGGATTCAATCTGTCTTGTCTGTTCATGTCAATGTCACAATTAAATGTAGAATGTTTAGAAAGACAGATAAATGAAAAAGAGAGGTAAAGAAATTGAGAGCTCTACAAAATGCTGAGGAGTTTCAATGCCAGCTGCTTAGTGTAATTCCTCTCAGGAAAGAGCTACCTTTTCTTTAGTGTTTTGACATTCACAGTACTTTTGAGATCTTTATAAGCCATACATACTTTGGCCAAGAACAGGCTTCATTTCCAGTAGTGAAGGGCTAGCTTAGGTAAGTTTACCCCATAGACCCTTCAGATAATGGAATTTTACAAAAATCCCTTTTCCCCTATGTATCATGAATGAAATGCCTTACATAGGCCATATATTTTGCAAGCACTTGAAATGAAAGCAAGCATGCTTCAGTAAAAGATGGTGAACTGTCAGAAGTCTAGGCTTCCACTACTTTTCTATTCATTCCCCACTATTGCTCACCACATCTGTTTGTGGAGGATATTGCAATGTCATGATGCAGCATAAATTTGAGGTGATTCCTGTTGGAGTGCTGCTGCATACACAAAAAGAATGGTAGCTGAAAATCTCAGTCAATGCATTTCTGTCTAAATGTCTGCTGGTAAATGAGTTTACTTGCCAAGAATCAGTGCCTCATGCAAGCAAATTGAATCAGCTAAAGGATATGATGGGGAAGAAACTACTTAGTCTCAGATGCTATAAATTAGAGGGGCTGTTAGCCAATTTCAAGAGAAGTTTTTTTAGGTGAACACTGTGCAGCAAGTTGTCTACCTGAAATGCTGAATAACGTCCTATTTTCTTGAGGTGAAACTTTGTTTTTGAATTTTATGTGATGCAACTCTACCAAGTGTTATGATACATTATACAAGACAGCTATCTGGCCTCACACATCAGAGCAAATATGGTTTGAAGAAGCCTGCATTATCAATAATGTTTATCATCAAACTAAGCTTTGTGCATGGATGTAAAACTAAAAATGGCACAAGGCCAAGAGTTAAAAAAAAATTTAGAAATATTCTATTTAATTTTAAACACTTCATGTTTTCATCTAGGATGCAAATAATGCTTGTCAAAGTTTAGCTCTGACCTGACGAAATTTAGTCTATCATATCTAAATCAAGTGTATATTCAGTTTTTAAGTCTTAGGATGTTAGAGCAAATGGTTCTAACATCTTACAATACAGTAATAACGTAGCAAAAAGTTTCATGTTAATTTTAAATGAAAGTGAGAATTTAAGTCTAGAAACAATCACCAAGAGTGATCTTTGTGGAATTTTCTTTGATAAATGGTAGACACTAACATCACTAACTTAACTACAGTATGTTGATGCATTAAAGCATAAATTTCACACTCTTGGAACAGCCTGGAAAAATTGCATCTAAGCTGTTACACATTTGCCACTACTTTAATAACTCCATATTAGTGGTTCTCCCATTATAGCTATCTGTCATGTTGTCTTCTCAGAAAAGACTGAACATGTAATTCATATTACAACTCTATAAAGTAATTATCCCTTCACTAAACCAGCTGTCACAGTGTCTTGTCAAATTGTAGAGATGAATTTCAAAGGTCAGATCAGTTTGAGAATAATTGCACCAGTAATTTGAAAAATAAAAAAAAAAAGGAAGAATGATAGCCTTCACTTCAAAATTTGACTTAATGTTACTGCCCTCAACATTCAGTTGTTTCATTTGTAGCATCCAGAAACAGAAAAGGTGAAGGGTGGCATATCTCGTAAGTGCCTTTCAATATCAAGCAGCAAACTCCAATGATAACAGCAGAATCGGGTAAGAAAATTAAAAGGATTGTAAATTTAGTCAAGAATTTAAAAAATTAAACAGAGGACAAGAGAGATCTCTGAATACGGGTTTGTTTTAACTCCTCAGTCAAATAGGTATTCTAAATTCATCTCTTTAGTCTAGTATGTTTGATATTCCCTATTTTCTTGAGGTGAGGCTTTGCTGCTGTAGCTTTGTTTTGTAGCTTTTGATGTGATGCAACTCAGTTCAGTGATATGATACAAAACACAAACCTGTCTGACACATCACTACAAATACGTGTCCAAGAAGCTTCACTGTCAAGAAAATTGAAAAAGCATTTGGCTTAACTCTTTGGACAAATTAATATTCTGCACTCATCTGATCTCTTTGCCTAGTGATTACAGACAACCTTGAATTCTGTTTTATCTGAGAACATCTTGTAAAGATAAAAGGCAGAATACCAGTCAATCAGTAATGATATCATTGAACATTGTGGAGCTTCACAAAATCAAGAGACACTCTTAATTCCTCTATGATTTCAAAGCCCCTTGAAGCAACTTGTTTTGCTTTATGCTAACCTCAGTAATTTGAAAAATGCTGTCCTAGATATTGGTTTTGATAATAAACAATATTCGTGACTGAATACACAAAATCCACACTTAAATCAGAGTTTATCTGACTTCAATTCCTCTAAGGAGCCCTGTAGTACTGTCACTCCCTTCAAAAAAATTATTTTTAGGTTGAATATTAATAACAGTTGAATAACAGAAGAAAAATCAACATTATTTGAGCGCAAAAGCTTGAATTTTCCTTTAAATTAAAATTTTCAGACTTTCTACAAACACATGGATAAGCCAAAGTGAAAGTATAACCAGTTTCCTTGCTTCAGGCATCTTCCCAGTTCTCTACAGGTGGTACCTTAACTCTCACAAGTTATATTCTAGTGGAAATTTCTTTCTGGTTTTGTTGGGTTTTTCCCTAGCTCATTGTTTGCAATTCTCTTGGTCTTCACTGTATCCAGCACCTGGAGATTTAACATGAAATTGAAGTCAAAGGTTAGAAGTTCTCCCCCAGGCCCCCAGAGAATAATGAGTAACAGTATATTTATTGTTTAGGATTGCCCGCCATGTGGATTTGTTGCATGTTTGTGAGTCAGTACTAGAAAAACCCTCTTCTTATTTAAGAGAGAAGTGCTACTTTGTAATGGCACACCCTAGGCCTATTTTAAACAAGTCACTGTGCTTGGGAAATTTCAAGGGTCATTTGCATATTTCAAGACTCTCTTAGTGAAGTAGGGCCTCATGGGAATAGAATTCAGGGTGGAAGCAGAAGGCTTCTTACTGAGTCCCTTAAAGGACACAAAAAAGTCACAACAATCATTAACAATTGCCAGAAGAACATTCCTAAAAATATGCAAAACAAGCTCTATGAAAAACACAAATAAAGACAAGAGAAAGTAGAGTTTGCTCCACCATTCTCTTCCATTTAAGGATTGCTGCTACTCAGCCACTGTAAATTCTTCCTCATCTTCCACGGAGACAGGACATCGTTTTTAATTTACCATAAGATACATGTTGCCACTTTAAGTCAGGGATCAGAAGAAAAAGCTTTTATTTTTTTTTTTTTTTTTTTTTTTTTGGAATACATTTGAGTTAAGTAAATTTGAATAGGAAACAGGATGTACATGCATGTGACTTCTCGTACCGTGTTACCACATAAGAAGCAATCAGCATGGAGTCAGGCTAACATTGCAGTATAATGCACTATTTCAACTTCATTATAGCCTCAAGACAAGAAAGTTTTTTATCTATGACATATTATCTACCTCTATAGAGTTGTGATAGGATGAGAAAATGGAGGAAAAGAAATAATAAGGAATGACTACCTGCAAGCATTCAGAGACAAGAGAAAAACACTATTGAGGAGCTGAGAGGGGAAGCAGTTTCTGCTCCCTAGCAAAACGTTTTAGAAACAGTCACTAATCTATAATCAAAGCTCTTCAAAAAAGTCCTAAAAAAGGCTTAAAAATAATTTTCACTTAGCTTGCTCCCTAGGACATATTTTCATATAGAAAAGATAAGAAAGCAGCAATGATATAACAGCTGATTTTTCAAGACAATGCTCATATCTTTTAACTAGTAATGAGCTGGTAAGTTGTAAAAACCAAATCTAAAAAACAAGATCTAAAATAGGAAGGAAATCTAATAAAGCTAGAAATCAATTGCTTATGTTCAGCTTCAATTGCTTTTGTAGTTTGCACAACAATTTCTAGCCATATCTGCAATAATCTTTCCATTTCTTACTAGGAAAATCAGATTTCAATAGATGAATCACATTATTCAGTGTCTTGGTACAATAATCACAGAAAGAATTCACTCAAGAATTCATTTCTTGTGAGTTTAACTATCTGATTTCTTCTAATGATTACATGCCAGAGACTGGTGTAACAGTGAAGTGCCTGCAGTGAAGTCTTCCTAAGCACAATCGTATTGCCTCTACTTGTCATTGTTTCCCAATGATCATCCAGATCATCAAATATTTTTGTACACTTGATATCCTTATCCCTGGGGATACCAAGTGGGCAATCTCTCAGTGTAAAAAATATGTTCTATATGTCCAACCTAAACCTATTCTAATTCAAAGTCATTGTCTCTTGTCTGCCACCGCAGGCATTGACAAAAAAGCCTCTCTCTCTTATAAATTCACTTTGTATAATACAAATTTGTAAAAAGTGTCCCTGGAGCCTTCCATTCTCCAGGCATTAAAAACCCCAACTCTCTAAGCCTGCCTTAATAGGTGGTTCCACCTCACAAATGATTTTCATGTCCCTCCTCTGGGCCTACTTCAACACATCCCTGTTTTTCTTGTTCTAGAGGCACCAAAGCTGGATGCAGCACTCCAGGTGGGAGAGCAGAGAAGAGGGGTAGAATCACCTCCCTCAAGCTGCTGGGCATGCTTCATTTTTTTCAGACCAGGGTACAAATGGATTTCCAGGCAGAAAGCTCACATTGCCCGCTCATACACAACATATTCCCACAAAAGCACATGCTACTGCACACCTAAGGTCACACATTTTTGGTTGGTGCTGTTAATATCTCCTACTTCAGTCCACTTATGACATTTCAAACACGTATTGTAAACATGACATTGTTCTGAAACCTCTTTTCTGCAATCTCCCAAAACACTGTCCAAGCAAACTAATCAATTTTAATTTATAGGTCACGCACCTCACAATTTAAACTGGACAGATTTCTTTGCATCCTCAATTTCAGCAGTTTTAACTGCCGTGTATGTGAGATATACCACCTTAATTATCTTTTGATCTTCCGTTGCTTTTAACTATGCTATCTACTGAGTCAGAGATATTATCCTGGCATCACACAATTCTGTCATGGCTACTGATCTCACACAGTGTTATGAACAATAGAAAACATGCAATCCCATAATTTTCATGGTTTTCCATCAACCAGGACTGACAGAAGAGCAGTGAAAGCTTGTATCTACAAACATTTCCCTTATACAAAAAAACCCCAGAAATTAACAGAAGTTGAACTAAGCACTGAACCCATTTGATTACAATATTTACATGATGCTTTGACATTCAAGAAGCAATGTATTACTGTGAATCAAGAAAAAAGGAAAAGCTTGAAAGTGGAACATTTCTGATATTCTGAACTTACGAATTTCTCTTTGTTCTCATGGACTTAAAGCCTACTTAACTTATAGGTGAAAAGACTTTAATGTATTTTCAGTTATTATTCTCTTTACACTTCAATCCTTTACCTCAGAAGTCTATGGATTTGAATATAGACAGCTCTTTTATCAGAGAAATACATTGAGCCTTTATCATAAGAGGCATATCAAATAAACACAGTTAGAGAGATAGAAAAAAAAAAGAAAAAAAAGAAAAAAAAGAAAAAAACCCTACCCAGCAGTCAGAGGACCTGTCTGCTTCCAAAAATTCAAAATTCATTATCTGTTTTCTAAGAGATTTCTCCACAATTATGAAATCTGTCCCTGACTGGTATTCTTATAAACAGCTCATATACAACACCCTCAGGATTTCTTTACTCCCTAGTTACAGACAGTTCATGCTGAGAAGACAGGTTATTTATTCCAAAGCTCCCAACAATTTACTCATTACAATGGCCAGTCGCTTTGATGTTAGCTTCCCTCTTTAAAATCCAGGCCCTGGAAACTTCTGAACTGTGTGAAAAACATACTGCAAATTTCACAGATGATATGCAACCAATTGACATCTCATTTGCTTGATGGGAATAAACAAATTAGAGGTCAGGTTTGATAGCTGAACTACCTGCTCTTCATGTAGCACTTCTTCCTCACACTGTCCTCTATCCATTGATCCTTAATAAGATGTGAGGCAATATTTTTTACCCTTATTGTTCATAAAGAAAACCAAACCAAATCACTTGAGATGACAGGTCTTTAGTGTAGAACTTGAGAGGACCTTTCACCACCAAGTCTCAGAAAACTCACAAAGCCTAAATATGACTTAGTCCTTTAGACTATTCCCCTTATCAATGAGTCCAGGTATACTAGGAAAAAACCCAGCAACTCGTGTTATTTCGCAGGTGCTGGATCAGGGAAATTCTCAGAAACATGGAGTAATCTAGAGAACATACTATGTTATAGTATATCATACCATGATATAGCCAAGAACCGAGTTGTTCTGCTATCATCAGAAAAAAAATCCAACACCCATAATGTAAGATATTTGTATGCATGCCTCAGTAATCTTCCATCTTTTGGGGCCAGCTGGCCAAATAGCACATTCCCATTTTATTTTTCTGATTAAAGCCTACATTACTACAAGTAGTTGTCAGCAGCAATACAGTTAATTAAGAAAATATTACTAATTAAAAGTAAATTAGTATTCTCACACAGTCCTTATCCCAAGGTTAATTATATCTGTTTCCTGAGGTGCTCTTTTAAGATTCAAAAAACCAGAAGATCTACAGTCAAATACTGCTACAGAAAAACTGCAGAAATCTGAAACTTTACATTAAATGGACAAAGAAAGAAAAAATCATGCGCTCATAACTGTCCATGTTGCAATTCATTAAGTTACATGTAGATCAGTAGTTAACACATAATCCAAGGAACAGAGCAATTTCAAGTGCTTAAGTAGTATTTCATATTAAATTTTCTGATTTTAACAACACAACATACAGAGTTTAATCCCAGCAGAAGCAATCTTGAAAATCTGTTGGGTGCAACTGTTGATACCGTTTCAACCAAAATGACAATCCTTGCTTTTTTGTGTGCAAAAGACCAAGCTTCTGGTGCAATACTTCACAGGCACAGTTGCTGCAACACTTCTCAGATACAGGTAGATGCAGTGTGTGCTACAGAATTATGGGCTGCCGTGAACCTGGGTCTGTGCATAACCACATTCTCTTCACGTCTGAGCTGTTGGGCCTTTACAGCATTGTATAATATAATATCAATTATTGCAGGTTTAAAATCAAGTATTAAAGCAGAAAGCTGTTTAAGCATGTTCATTTATATAGGACATGACTCATGGTAGATTCAACAGAAAATTCTTGTCGAGCACCTTCTTTCTTTCTGGTATGTTACAATTTGGAAGTATGCCTTGGAATGCCTTGCAGGTTTAATTTAATTACTGTAGCACTGACCTTTTAATACTATTAACAAATAATCCCTCGTCCCTCTAGACTAGATTGTTTATTACATTTTCTGCCCACAGCTTAAAGCACATTGATTTCCAATTACCAGTTTATAAAAGCCATTTTTTACTGCCAAGCCATCTTTGATGCATGACTTTTCTGCCCACCCCCAAAGTGGTTTTAAAAGTATACAAGTCAAAAGAGATAATAATGTGATTAATTAAAAGTTACAGGAAAAACAAAGAGATCAAAACAAAAATAAAAACATTAAATTACTGCAACAAGGTCTCTGTGTACCTTCTACACTTCTATTATCAAAAGATTGTTTCTTACTGTAGAAGCTGTATTTTTACACTGAGGATATTATTGGTCAAGAATGAGATAAGAGAATGACAACTGAAGTCATATTAGAGTGGGATCACACTAGAGATACAGTGTTTGAAAGGATATGAAATGAGTATATTGCTGTCCCAAAATGCAATAGCTTAACATTGCAGTGTAATATAAATTTACAGTTACAATTTCTAACCACAAGCTTTCTCCCCAGGTGCCATAAATTGGCATGGAGGAGGAAGATAGGTAGACCTTGATTCTGAGCTAAAAAGGTCAAATGTTCTACATACCTTTATAGATTTTCTATGGGCATCCTTAAAATCCTTCAATCATCAGCACAAGATCAGGATTGCCCAATGGCATTGGTTTGGGTGTTACTACGTGTTTAAGGAGTTTCAGTGCAATGTGAGTTTACCAGACCATCATAGATACCAGAATTTCCAGACCACACAGTTCTTGGCAATCTTTACTAACCCTGCCCTCTTCTTGTGCTACAGCTTGTTGTTTTGGTATAACAGCAACTATGTTGTGCTGGAAAGGGCTCTTATGGCTTTCTCTTCACATTCATTGGCCTTCTCTTGAGCTACAACTACCTAAAGGCAATAACATTTTCCAAGTTGCATTTTGGCAGGGATTTTTTTGGGCTGTACACATCTGTCAGCCATTGACCTTTTCATGAGTTCCCCAGTGTTTCTTGAACATTGACATGCATTTCCTAGTCATATAATTATCACCTCTTCTTTCATAGTTTTTCCAAACGAGCGGGTTTAATCTTGAAGTTCAGACACCACTAGCAATTGTTTCAGTACTTTTGCCTCAGAGTAAGTGTAAAATTAATATCCCATCTTTATTCGTTGTTTACAGGAAGTTATGCACTCAGTTGCATTCTACATTACTGAAGAATCCACAATCATATTACTGAATAAATAAATTTCTTTTGTCAACAAAAAAGGAGAAAATTAATATTGAGCATAAGGGTGTCCCACAGTCCCAGATGGATCTTCATAGAGCTGATGACTGGAGAGCTCAAGATGACCCTGCAGACCTCAAGATGTTCAACAAGAACAATTGCAAAATCCTGCACCTTAGTCAGGTCAATCCCCAGTTTCAATACAGACTGCAGGGTGAACATACTGAGAACATCCCTACGTGGAGATATTAGAGGCTGAGGAGCTCAACATGAGCTAGCAATGTCTGATTGCAGCCCAGAAAGATGATCATAGATGCACATAGGTGTATAAGACCTGATGGGATGCATCCCAGAGTCCTGAGGGAATTGGCTGAGGGTAGTGGCCAAGACACTCTCCATGATATTTGAAAAGTCATGGCAGCCAGGTGAAGTCTCAGATAAAAGGGAGATACTGTACCAGGCAAGGTCAAACCACTACAAGCATTATCCCATAACTACATATGTAGAAAGCCCCTAGCTTGGTCTCCTAGCTAGTCAAGAATATCAGTGACTGCTAAATCTGCATCTTCTGTATATATCTAGTGATATGTACCGAAGGCAAAATGGTTTCTTGGTCTTCCAGGAGTTTTTGAATGAAGCCTTTAGGTCCGCATATTTTCATTCCAAACATTTTTTGGAATGCATAAACATGTTTATAGTACTGAGGTCCAATAGTTTTTTCTAGCATTACTGATCAAGTGTTCCTTTGACACAATATTTATCTCATTCAGTTCATTGGCTTAACCAGCTGTGTGTTAAACATCTCCTAAAAGGAGTGGATGAGCATATATATACCAGTAATACGCAAAGATATCTATCGCCCCAAAATGGTTATATATTTATCAACATAAAGGATCAAATGTAGGCTAGACCATTCAGTGGAAAGGCACAAATGAAGGAAAACACAGGATGTGGTTGATGACATACTTATTTATGGAAATCCACCTAGCTGTCTATAAATTTGAAAGTATAGCAAAACTGCACAACAAGCTCTATCATGACCTTTTTAATCTATCATATCTACATCTTCACCTTGGAATGAGAGCACCCTCTTGTTTTTATCCATTGCAATTCCAGCAGTAATCTTTGAATGGATTGATAAAGATCAACTAAATAAAGTCACAGTTTTTGTTGAACAAAGTATATTAGCCACAGAACCTATGCAAACATCAAACTTGATTATAACATCCATCTCTTGGTGGGTTTACTGAATATTTTCTCAGAAACTGCACAAAGGCTTCAAGTGGAACAGCTAAAAAGATCTTTTTAGTCTTGTCATCTGCCAATCACTAATGCACTCTAACGTAATTCCTGTGTGCCATTAGTATTGTATTTGCAGCCGAGCTTATCATCTTAATGTGTAGCTCTTCTTTACATTTAGATCTAAGGCTGTACACAGAACAAGCTTTTCTGTGAAATGTACCCTTTGCTAAGGATCACAACTTTTAGCAAGTTTGTGAGGAAAGCCTACTGCACATCACAGCAGTCTGTATACAGTATACACCTATGTATTGATGTCCTGAGCTGCTTCACTGGCAAGCTGTGGCTCATTGATCAGCATAAAAGGAAGGCTTGGTACCTTTGATGTTTCGTGGGTCTGAACTTCAGTTAAAATGTGTTAGAAGGCGAGGAAGCAGGAGTGGACTCTCGGATGGGAAGCAGATAGGTTTATTCAGTCTTCACCCAGAGGGGAGAGTGCGAGAGCCCTTCTCTGGGGCACAAGCAGCCTATTAAATATCAGAGGCATCTCTCAGGTAAGGAGATACCCGAAACCAATCCCAAGGGAGAGGGGGGAGTGACCAAGAATTGGGACAATTGGCAGGGCCGTCTATGGGAAGAAAGGGGAGTGGGGAACTTGATACCTTGCTGACTCACCTTGGGCCCTTACTAGAACTGTTCAGGCTTAGGGTGTGGTTGACAGTGTGACTGACAGGATCTATCTCAGGGAAAGGCCACAGGGAATTGGGGATGGGGGATTACAAGGTTGAACCATTACAAGACAAATAATATAAAAACATACACAACTTTAGAAAACCCAAATTTTGCACCACTACACACCTATATACACTCAAGCTCCATCACAGAGGTTCTCAGACTCATTCCTTGGTGAGGGATAGCAGCTCTTTGCAGGATCCAGGAAGACCTACAGCAACCCAAGGGAAGTTTCTTACTGTTAGAAGAGGATCATATTACAGAAAAATAATGTAGAACAGCATTCTGTGGGTTAATAGCAAATTCTAGTACTAAAATGCACAGTTCAGCTGTTTTCTTCACCAGTTTATTGCTTGCCTGAAGCCACACTGGCACAGGGGAACACATGTCTCTCTGCCCAGCTTCAGTTCAGCAGCTAACTATAGCATAGCATGCTAGCTTAAACTGTGAGATACAGTCTGGGGATAGGGTGGACTTGCAGCCATGCTTGTTTAAAAGCATAACCCACTATCTCACCTATCAAATGAGCAGTAAGCTGGTTGTAAGTAAGCAGGTTATTTATAAGCTGTTCAGTTGTCACTGGAATATTGCAAACATTTGACTCAAAGAGTTATGCTTCATTTTGTTATTGTAGTCACATCTCAAAACACCTAAGAGACTACTTCATCCTAAAGAATTAAATTGGCCTAAAATATATAAAGAAATGGGATGTGAGAGTGGATCTTTTACTTTATCTTACATGGCATTATATTAGGTTACACATATCTTGAATGAAATTAAGAGCAATTTTGGAGCTGAAATTTAGATAATACCATGTTCTAAGAACACTAATACATGTATAAGTATTAGAAGTCAACAACAAAAAGACCCATTTTCTGACCAAAGGAGTGGACAAACTCAGGTTCCTGAGCTTAATTGCAATGCAACACCAAATGTGACTCAGATCAACCAACACTCCCAGATTCACATAGAGAAGCAAACAGAACAAAGAGCAGCTACAACTGCCCAACCCCTCCTCACCGTCACATCATGTGAAAAAGCAGCTAGTATGTCTCTCCTGCACCCATTTCCACACTGCAGGGCAGAAATAACTTTGCTATTGATATGTCAAGTTTCAACAGCTGCTGTGCCAGCATCTCAACTTGGAGTACTTGAGAGAAAAGCAGGAGGGAGAGCCGGAGGCGAAGGATAATCTCTGAGGCCACTTAATTTTCATTCATCTCACTGGAAAAAGAGCACTTACAGGAGTAATTTTAGTTTTCTGAACACCTTTCTACCTCTGCCTTCAAGCAGTCCTTTTTTCCCGAAACACAAAGCAGTATCTGACCCTTTCTGTTCAATTGTACTCCACCTACTGCACCTTTTAGTACATACTTCTTTAATAAAAAAATTAAGTTCTGAGGAGAAGCAAAGCCCTACAGCAGCAAAGCTGTACTGAACAGTTACCAACAAGTAGCTCACTGAGCCATCAAAGGGCTATAAATACTTAAGAAATCTGAGTAGCTTATGTTTCTACCCAAGTTTGCCTTGTAGTTATGAGTCTAATTCAACTTCTTAGTTAAACAGCAGAGACCATGCTCTCTTATTTTTATTCTAGCTTTTAAGGATTTTGTGAGATTTGATTAAGATACAGCTTCATCAACCAAAATATATTAACATAATATATTAAAAATCAAGGAATTTCCAGTCCATCACACAGCACTTAATTGTTGGCATGCCTTCCCAGAGGATCCTTTTTTCCCCTTTCATTCTTTCCATCTGTTCACACAAGTGACTCATTCCCCCATCATCTCAAGAGCTCACATGAATCCAAATTTTTATCCAAATCATCATTTCTTCTAAACAGAAGAGTAGCAATAGAAAGATGCAACTTCTCCCATTCTGAAGCNAAAATCTGTCCCTGGGAGAGACTTGATACATACTCTGGAGTCACTATGCATATCTCAAAAAAATCAACACAATTACACAATTAACAATAGTGTTGTCTTGTTGAGAATTTTTTAAAGACAAAAGAAATGTTAATTTTTCTGAATTAACTGTTTTACTGAAAAATAATCAATTATTACAGAGAGTTTACTATATTAAAATAACAGACCCCTAAAAGTACTTGCAAAGAATACTTAATACATAGTTAGGAGATATTTTCTAGCTATAGAGTATTATATAAACATATAATTTATGTTGCAATTCATAATTAATTATAATTTATATAACCAATTTGACCTCTCTGCCAAACTAAAGGTAACATTGAGTAAAGAAGCTGACTTTATTGTTAAGATCTCTCCAAAACTGAAAAACCAGGGATTAGATCAAGAGAAAGAATCAGTCATATCACAGAGAGGATAATACACCAGTTCATTTCAGCACTAGACAAAGAGCAAAAAATAGTGAATAAATAGATTTGTTACACAGAATAGAGGCAAAATTAAAGAGGAAAAGCTCTCCACCTCAATAATAAGAAATTACTTTCTCTGCCTGTCTAGTAGAAAACATGCATCAGTAAATAACAATATTACAATTCAAACACAAGATATATCAATATTTTCCAGATATCATATCTTTAGATTGTTTCTCAGCTAAGCAAAGTTTCAATTTTATACATGTATTGTGTACAAGTTTATCATTCAGGGCATGATCTTTGGAGCTGGGATCTGATCCACCGAGTTGTGGGCAAAGCAAGGTATAAGGGGTCTCATATGTAAAAGATACAAAAGCCCTAAGTACATTATTTCACAGACTTTTCTAACACCAAAATACAATAACTCAGAAGTCATGTGATCCATTGTTAACTGCAGTATACTATATATATATATGTATACACTATATATATATTATATATATATACATGTGTATATATATGTGTGTATGCGTGTGCTAATTTGTAAAACCGTAAAAACATCCTTTAGATAATCTGATGCATAGATTAAATTAATCATGGGAGAAACATCTTCTTTATTACAGTATTAAATTATATATGAAGACCAGGTATTTTTCCTCACTTAATGATTTAGGATATTTTAATGGATTATTTACCTTGTTTAAAAAAATCCAATTTATTCTGTGAGTAAGGTCAGAAGTGATTACAAATGTTGAAGCAATAATTTTACAGTTTTTAAAATAATTATATGTTTACCCTGATAAATTGCATTCATTTTTGGTAGTTATTTACTCTTCTGAAGGAGATCTCCTATTTGGAAAATTGAGACCCCTACAGAAAAAATATTTGTTTTCATGTACCCATCTTGTGAGTTGAATATTGACTTTTGCAAAGCACTTACTTTCGGTCATCTAGCCTAATAGCCAGTTCTATTGTTTTTTTTTATTACCGGGAGCTTCAAACTAAATAATAAAGAGCATTTGTGTGTACAAAAGCAAATGTTGACTATGTGAGAACCATAAATAAAAGGCTATTTAGTCAGAGAGACACAAATTCTCATGACTTATTTTACCCTTTTTCACCTGGTCTTCAAAAAACATCCAAAACAATCCACAAAGCTGTCTAGGAAATTTCCTGAAGAGTATTTGTTTTTTTCTTACCCACATATATAAATTAAAGGTCTTTTTGGCACAAAAATAGTCCATGGAACATCATCATCCCTGTGTAGCTCTGTCTGCACTGGAATAAAGCAAGAACTCTAGCACAAAGCAAGTTGCCAGAGGGTATTTCAGGATAATATCACATCATTCAACTTGCATTCATCTGCAGAATATTTGGATCATTACTTAACTTTAACAAGCTCTAAAAACCCATCAGGAGTCTTCTCTCTTCATAGAGAGGAAAGTCACAGGTTTTCTGTTTGAAAGGGAAGAATCCTCAGAGCATTCCCATGTTCACCACTGCCCTACAATGAGAGCCCCGAACTTTGGAGTGAGTTACTTTGGAGTAACATTACAGTCACAAGACTTTCCAACTTATTAAGCAGCTGTCCTTCAACGTAATTTTTGGAAGAAAGTTTCTTCCTCTTCTGATGTAATTAGAGAATCATAATTTCATTGAGATATATGTACAATGTTACCCCCAGTGTATCATTAAAATTATGGAATGCTGTTTATCTCATTAAATGTCTTCATACATGGCAAGACTACAATAATTACATTATCTCTGGAGAGTGTATGTTTTTGATGAAAAACAAATACTTTAAAACCAAATAATTACCATCTTACACTGAAAAAGAAAGATTATTTAAATTAGTTCTTAACAGAAAGTTGCAATTTTCTTCATAAAAATGTTATGTGTCCTCCAAACCAGCACTCCATTGAGGTTCTATTTTGTTCTATCTTGCTAAATTGTATATTTCCATCCCTGGAAGAACTCATGTGAACCACCTGATTAAAATGGTGACTTTTACCCACAGTATATGACAAAATGGGTCACACCACAACTTCTAAAAGATAGATAGTTGGACTATAACTTTTACTGAAGAAACCTGAAGATTTTTCTACAAGATACCTGCCAAATAGCTCTTGCTTTTTTTAAACTTGATTTTCTACTTGCTATTTTTTAAAAATTTATTTTTAATTTGTTATTCAGGTATAAGGCAGATCGTGACTTAACCATATTGCACAAGAAAAATACCAAGTCCCAAGAAAGTTATTTAAATGCGTGTTTAAATCAGAGCTGTTTTTTAAAATGCTCCAATAATCTGTGAAGATATCAGACAGAAACCATCCCATGACTAGCTCCTATCAGTCATTTGTATAACCTTGTTTCT
>VXBB01020351.1:21221-36451 GCA_013399915.1 Illadopsis cleaveri | reverse complement strand
AATGTTTGTAACTGATACAAAATCTGTATAACATGTAGATACATTTTATAAATTTAACTTTTTAAAGCACATTTTTGCACTCAGCAAATTAATTATCAAAACCTATATTTTTTAATGTGATTCTTAAAGGAAATACAGGAACAAGTTAACAACTGTTCTCTATATGTCAATACAAAAAGCTGTTATTTTAATTCATTAGCACACTTTACTTATTTGTTAATTAAAACATAAATTACATGCTATTTTGACTTAATTTGTTGACCTTCTAAGTGATGAAAATTTGTCTTCAGAAAATTTTCTTTCCATCTGGAGGAACATTACCTCATTCTTTATCACATTTGGGCCAGAAAGGCCTTGCCCAGGATCAGCTGGAATGATATGAACAGATTCAAATTTGTTTAGAGAGATGTGTGCCTGAGAATAATTCCAGATATTTTCTTAATTGACTTAACATAGAACTGTGATGTATCTGTTTGAAGGAGCATGAGAATACTACATAGGATATTCTGGAGTTTCAGTAAATGTGAAGTTCAAAAGGAAGAGTAAGAGGCACTTCAGGCTATGATTCAGTACAATTGCTGTAAGCAAAAATTTTCAGGGGAGCTCCAAATCTAAGTTACAATATATAGTACTCCTTATTGAGGAAACTAGACAATCTCGCCTTCAATGGTTACTTGTCTTTTCATAACAGTAAGGATAACAAAAAAATCCTAATGTATTTAATGTTATTAATTCTCAGAAATTCATTCACATATATAATTTTAAATGAACGGTGGAACATTTTCAGGTTACCCAAAATGTACAGCTGAAATACAGAGAGTCACAAAGACTCCAGCAGAAAATCTGAGGTATTTTTTTACAAATACTGAGCCTATTATCTCCACTAGTCGTTTAGAGGGATCACTTGTATTCTTCTGGAGGTAAGAAATACTGTCTCGGAAAATCTTAGGCTTGTGATAGACTTTACACTCCTCATGAGAAATATCCTCTATATACAATATAGTTATACTTGTTGGAGGGTTAATATCGTCTTCAAATCCTGAAAACACCTTACATCTCTTACCAAATTCACCAAAACACTCTTTAGTTATATCAAGCTGGTTTAACAAACATCTGGACATGAGGACTTGTCACTGGTCTTTCAAATACCAGTAGAAAAAAATAGACAGGGCCAACTTACAAAAGTAAAGCACTTTTATTCTACAAAAGTGCTCAATGGAAGACAGGTTTGAGAGAGTTACTGCAGACATCGGTCAGTTTAACCATTAAGGCAGTCAAGACTATACTCAGCTTAATTAGACTTTACAATAAAATATACACTGACTAAAAGTCAGATGCCTAAATACAGAGGTTTCAGTCTCTTCGAAAATCTCTCCATCCATAATCTTCCAGAAATAAAGGTGCTTTTTTTCACTTTCCATGCAGTCTTACACTGCATAAAGAAAGTTAGAAAGTTACTTGCTACTGTTGGTGTAGGAATACTGTTTATAATTTAGTTCCTAGGTCTTCATTTTCCAGGCTGTCCATGCTTTTCAAATACCTAATGATTAGTCTTTGGGCCCAGGGTACAAGATATACACACAGAGGGGGAATAAAACCCCAAAACTCAAACCCATTGTAGAATCCTTAGAGATTCCTTCCTGCTGAAGTGAGGAAACTGTAGGGCCAGATGCTGTCCAGCACCCCTTTCCTCAACACCACAGATGCAATTGCTTCACTTTTCATGGTTTCTTCCAGCCTACTCTGCTTGTAGTGAATTTTGGCTACTTATGAAGGAGAGGGGACAAAGAAAAGAGGTACAAAAGAGAGGGAGAAGGCAGAGAGTAGAGCAAACGTTTCAGTTTGTTCTGAGGACTGTTTCTTCTTCTGTCACAGCAAAACTATATATACACTACAGACACTAGAAGTATTTGGTTCAAATAAAAATAGTAGCACAATATAATATATTTGGTGAAGGATTCAAATTCCTGGCAACAGCTCAAAAATTTTATTTGATCTCTCTTGCAAAAATGTTTTATGATCATGTTGGATATAATACATTTAGGCGAAAGAAAACTGACATAAAACAACCAAATCTTTACTCTAAATACACATACAAGAACTTTCCTACGAAAGAACTTGGCCGTGTAAAATTCCACTCAGGTTCTCCACACAGCCTTTTCATCTCACAATAAAAACATTGAAGAATTCATGTATTTCCGCAATTCTAAATTAGAATTTTTTTGCTTATTTCAAATGAATTACAGAAGATCAGGAAAAAAAACAAGCCTGACCCCCTCACACCTATGCGCTGTGTGATCACACTCAAGATGATTTTTCCATGACCTTCCTGGGCCCTGAGGTCAGGCCTCTAGTTCCCTGAATCCTATTCTGCCCATTCTGTGGATGGGTGTCATGTTGGCCAACCTCCAGTCACCTGGGACCTCCCCAGTGAGCCAGGATTGATGATAAATTATGGAGGGTGGCTTAGTCAGCCCTGCTGCCATCTCCTTTTGGAATGGATGAATCCCATTCACTCCCAGAGACTTTTGCATATGGTAACAGCCCAGCAGGTCACTACCTATCTCCTCCTGGATAACAGAGGGTCTAGTCTGGTCCCAGATGCTATCTACCAACTTAGAGGACTGGCTGCCCTCATGATAACCATTCATAGTGTTGAAGACTGAGACAAAAAAAGCATTAAGTACTTCAGCCTTTCCCTCTTCCTTGGTGATCATGTTCTCTTCTGAATCCATCAAAGGATAGAGATTTTCCTCGGTCCTTCTTTTGTTGTTGGTCTGTTTACAAAAGCATCTTCTATTATCATTCCTATCAGTGGAGACATTGAGCTCTCTTTCCATGACCTAACAACATCCTTGTACTATTCCTGAGTTGCCTGCCCTTCTTCCAAAGTTCTGACATGGTTTAAGAATGATACTCCCCAGTTTAGTGTTCCCATTGAAAACACCACAGACCACTGGCCACTGGCTCACTTTCCCCCTCCCCTTGTGGTGGGATGAAGACCAGAATTGGAGACACAAAAAGGTAAAGATCACAGGGTGAAATAACAGTTTACTGGAAACAGCAATGAACTAAGAACAGTGACAACAATACTCAAACCAAAGTGTAAAACGAAAGAGACAGACAAACAATTCACATGAGTGTGCTCATCATGTGGAAACTGGTGCCACTCAACTGCACATACTGGCAAACCAGAAGAAAGACATGACCCCCATGCACATGGCTTCAGGGGGCATAGAATAACTTCAGGGGGTATAGAATAGCCCCAGGGTCCTGGCCTTGCCCCTCCCAGCTGCTGCTAAAGTTAAACCTATCCTGGCCAGAACGAGAACAAGGTCAAAAACTCTCTTTTTTATTCCTGAGTTGGTGTGAAAGCTCCCTGTTCTGGTCAGCCAGTCGTCTTCCCCGGTAGCACTTCATTTGGCACATCAGGACAGCCAATTCCTGTGTCTGTAGGATTTCCTTCATAATGCCCAGCCTTTCTGGACCCCTTTGTTATCATGGACTCTTTCTCAGGGGTCTGTCTGAACCAGTGTCCTGAACAGGACAAAACCCACACTCCTGAAATCCAATCCCTTCCTTATTTTATCAAGAACTGAAAACTCTATTATTTCATTATGATCACTAATATGAATGTAATTTGAATCCAAACCACTTAAAGACCTTTAGCTTTCTACTGCATAATTTTGTTTTCAAGATGCAGCTTAGCAATGCAACAAACAGATCAGTAATAAATGACACTCTCAAATGTCAAGAAATTCAACTGCCTCTTTCTCATAAACAACAGAGAACTTCCAAACTGCATGTTCAAAGTCCAGAAACTGGAAAAGAACAAAATATTAAGGGGCAGAAGTTTAGCTCAAAAGTCCATTACGCAGAAAGAGCATAACTGTATAAAACTACACATAAAAATATTATGGTTTTTATTAACAAATCTCAGAGCAATGCTGTTTTATTTAGATGACTGTTAAAACCACTTCTACAAAGCAATTATTTCCAATCAATGGTTTAGTTTACTTCTATATAAAATTAGTCAGCTGTTAATATTGTAGATATACAGAGCTTCCTTTTCTGAGAGAAAGTTATGAGCAAAATTGCTGAGCTTGTATTATGAACACTTTTATCACTACTGAATATTTTCATGAAGATAAGGAAAGACCTTGTTCAGGATGGGAAGATTTAGAAACCTCTGTGTATATTTGAGAACTGAGAAAAAGATGCATAAGGGCCTTAAAAAAATAGCAGCTAAGCAGCAGTACTATAGGAAAAACATTTCGTCCTAAAGTTTGAGAGTTATTAGTACAATAATTTTGGTAGCACCAAAATAATCTTCACAGCATTATACATTTATTAGAGGTCTGGATTTTATACCCACAGGATACACAAAAGCAGCAAGGCAAGAGCAACACAAGTCCCAGTGCTCCTGCACTGATCTTACCCTCTCAAAGCCCCACTAGTGATGATCAGTGATGTCTGCTGTTTTGCAGACACAGCTAGATACTTACCATGGTAAACTGTAGTCTGAGCTCAGACTGTTCTCGGGTGCACAGCTCCTCTGAAGTGAAGCCAGGCACTGTTTATGAGTCATATTCATCTGTACAGAGCTTGGAGTCTAAAAAATTTATTTTTAAGACTCCAAGTTTCCATCCCGGCAAAAAGAAAATGTTCTACAGAAAGCTTTTTAGCTGGTTTCATCTTCTCAGTAACACATATACAAAAGCAACAGATAGAAAGGAAGAGCAATTAATAATTTCTTTACATATAAGAGACAGAGAACCTCATATTCTGACCAGAAACATATTTCTAAGGAATGAGTTTGTATGAATGAAAATTCATGAGTTTATTTTCTCTAACTGAGACAAGTGAATCTACCAGCGACTGATTACAGGTGTTCAAAGCACACAGAAATGAAAAGTTATACCAAACACAGCTAAGCACCTATAACAGTTTAGGGAAAAACAATTAAGAGGTTGATTGGAGTGCTGAGCCTACCCCTAAGATGACAAGTGCACAGCAGTACACTTTTCTGCCAAGTGTCTCATCCGTGTCTTTATGCTCACCAAAACCTCAGTTAAGAAAGTCGATCTCCTCACCGAGTGTCCTTACAACAACCAACCACACAAAAGCCAAGTAAAAATTGCAGCATCAAGTGCTGCCTTTTAGGACCTGTTCTTTAGGGGATTGGAAACCAGAAGGGAAAGAGAGGTGTTCAGAAGAGAGCCAAGTGTTAGTCCAACAAGTTGTTAGACTTCTGGCTGCTTTGCCAATAACAGAAGGGAGGTTAAGTACAGGAATTTCACAGCTTGGTGATGTTTTCTGTAAAGGATCATTGCTTTTAGGTAATTTTCCATTTCCCACTACTTCATTTACTTGTTCAGTTTCCAGTCCTTATACCGGAGTAATAAAATTTAAAAAAAATTTAAAGGGCAGATAACTAGCATTTTCAAAAATAACACAGCTTGAGAAACTTATTAATGTTGAAGTGTAAAGCATTATCCCTTGACTGCAAAGTAAATAGATTAAATTAAGCAACGAGTTAGCAAAATAACCCATTTAGCAGTTCAGAGCTGAACCTTGTGCTACTGAAGTAATCAATTCCACAGTGGTGAAATAATAATTTCAATAAAAATTATTTTAAAATTGACAGAAGGAATTGCTTGACATATGCAGCAAGTCAAGAGTCAATATCAGCTATAATCATGAACAGAACTACAATCTTCCCTCAAGTATTTGTCTAGGACAGGAGAAATCACAGAGCCATAGCAGAACTTCAGTAATTTTCAAAGATTGGATTTATCCCAGCTATGTGTTCCAGGTGTATGGGTTCTACTCTGCTAGGATTGTACTCATCTATTTGGTCACTCCTGTGAGGAAAACTTCTTGGTGTTGAGGCTGTCTAAGTGAATTTTAGCAGTACTAAATTAGCGATGGCAACAGAAAGCTTAATTACTCAGATGGCTGAGGCAGTGGAACACTGGAAACCAAATTTTTGTTAGTTTTGTGCTTGACCTTCTAATGGCTTACAAAATATGGCCAGAATGCACATAGATTTTGGTATTCATGGGGTAGCAACAGAGACCATTGCAAACACTGATCGATCTGCCAGGACCCTCCTGTGCATTGACACCACAAGCGGCAGAAGCTGACAGCTAGAACACAGCTGAGCTCCAAGTTTGAAGCCATTTGCTTTCTCCAGGAGAGCAGATGGAGCATGTTGTGGAACCAGCTGAGACCCCTTCTTCACTCACAGACAGACAAATTAGATGACAGTGTTGTGGAGAAATTATATGGAGACTTGTACTGAATTTAAAAGCAAGGATTACAATTCAAAGTGCATATTATTGATGAAACATCACACATTAGGTGATTTGGCCACAGCTGGAAGCGATACACAGTTGGATGCCTAAAGACACTCTGTGCCACCAGGGACTGAAAATAATAATGTTATTTGTGGAGAAACTTGGAGGAATTAAGAAACAGTGCAAAATGGAAAAACCCTTTTTACCCAGCACTTGACTTCTATGAATTGACAGAATACAACAGTCTAATCAGCAAGTAGTTACTAAGAAGCTGAGGAAGAGGGTAGACTTCAATCATGCTAATTATCGACATGAAAGGCAATATATTAAGGGTTAAACAAGAATTGGTATTTTGCTGGTTGGCATCTTGTCCAAAAGGAAAGGGATAAGAGTGAGGGAACTAAAAAAATAAGTGTATGAACTGAAAATGTAATGTTCTGTAATTAAAAAAAAAAAATTGGAAAGACTTTTATAACCCTTAAAAGGTGAATTATGAAGTTGGATCTTTGCTCATTTGCAGATCAATTAAACTCAAAGTAAATGAAGTAGTTCATTTGTCAGGAACATGACATGTCTAAAAAGAAAAGCAGAACACAGATGAACAAGTCTAGACGATTTATAGTCTGAACTATGACCTTGATTTCAATTGAAAACACATTTATTTTGTTCCTCTTCTATATTTTTATTACCAGACAACAGAAAAAAGGCTAGATATAAAATACCAAGGCATCATATATTAAAAGTGATCATGGTTTCAAAATTTCTGGAAAACAAAAACTTTTGCCTAACTATTATCTGGCCAGTAAAAGTAATACAGGTAATTCTACATTATTACGAAGTGATATCCAGCTATATTCCTACCACATGAATAGCATTCTTCTCAGAGATTGAATGAGTAGGTTGTAAAAAGAATAGATAAAAAGTTAAGATGGAAGGCCAAGCAATGCATGGCTCTCCTTTGTTTTAAATTCTGGAGAGAATTTATACCAGCATGAATTAGCACTAATATTCTGGGATATTAACTCTCAGAAGGACTAGAAGTCTTCCAGCAGAGCCTTTTAATCAGTATTCAGACATTCCTACCCCTCCTCACACAAGGTTATATATTTAAATTTGATTTATATATATTGTACATCCAATGTCATATTAACGTGCAGAAAAACTGCAGTGTGGTAAACCGAATTTGACAGAGTTGAATTCAGAGTGAAGATACTTTCATCGCTAAAGATACATGCTCCCCCTTTCCACTTCAAAAACACGCCATTAAGGCCTTGAGTTTTATGTGAGTACTCATTTCTACAAGGAAATAAGTAACTGTAATGACTGTTACCAGCTAAACTGAATTTCTGTGCCAGAAAACTCAACGCTCATAGAAATCTCCAAGGACATGTGCAGGCTGATACTTTGCATTAGTACCGACCTGAAGTCAGAGTAAGTTGCATCTTCTACTATTGTACCTGCCACTTTTCTCAGCAATCACACACCCATATCCCAATAAACATTCTACCAAACCCTAGGACACTAACCTAGGTTACAGGCTAGATTTGGACAGCAATCAAGTATTGTAAAACGTGACAGATTTTCAATATTCTGA
Source organism: Illadopsis cleaveri (assembly GCA_013399915.1). Lineage (NCBI taxonomy): Eukaryota > Metazoa > Chordata > Aves > Passeriformes > Timaliidae > Illadopsis > Illadopsis cleaveri. The sequence goes on along the minus strand of VXBB01020351.1, from coordinate 28,558 downwards.
GGTTTAGAGAGTGTAATTTTGGTTCATTTTTTCAGGGAACGCAAGTGCAAAGTGAAGCAAAACTAAAAGCACGTGGAAATAAACATTCTGATAGAAATGGCTGGATTCCAGATGGCACAGCCTTATGATAAGCCTCACATTTATTATGTACATGATTTATCTACTACACAAAATAATTCATGTTTTGTAAGTGACAGCTGTTCTTTTTAATTGTTTTTGTTATTTTTCTGTAGCATAATTTCTACATTAAAAAATAAGAAAATACGCCTGCAGTGCACCTTTATCTAGGTCATGTTATGACCTTACTGCATTTACTCTCTCCCTAACACTGAGTTTTAAAATGCAGGGCATTGTGTAGTGTGAGAGGTCCTTGTCAGAAAAACACCAATCTGAGATACTGTTTTATATGTATTTTGTCAGTTTCCTTCAGTTCTCAGAAATATCTGCCTTGCCTAGATATTGGAGATTAGAAGGCTACCTAAAACCAAAGAATTTCAGGGTGAATAGATGTCGATTTTAACAAAAGAATAACAGAATACTAAGTCATAAATCCAGTAAAATCACCTCTGTTGTAGATAAACTTTTTTCAAGATACATGGTCTTATTAAGGCAAATTCTGGGAAAAAACCTTCTTCCATGCCACTTTCAAAAACGCGTTTGAGAACAAAAACATTGCTCAATTAAATGAATGAACCCTTTGTGGAATTTAGAAAATTTTACAAGAGACAGGCTGCAGCAAAAGAACACCTGCATGATTGGGTCCTTTATGCAAACATACAAAATTAATGAGGCCACAGTCCCATTGTACACATGATTCTCCTAAAATCTCATTTTAACTAGTACTCACACACCATCCATTTGAATTGAACCATTGATATCCTAGCCAAAAACCTGATTTTGCCATATAATTTTATAACTTCAAAGAAAATTAGGCCTACTAAGAGACAATCTTTACACCAGAGATTTTATAATATAACTAAGCAGGGCAGCAACACTGTGAAATGAGAGGAAATTAATTATCTCAAATGAGAAACAAAGATGACCCTGAAAGCCAAGTGTTCTGAGCACTCTTACCTTTGAACTTACAACTGGACTGTCTAAAATAATTTTAAGTACTAGGTCTTCCAATGTATCACTAAAGCGACACATTACAAGAGAAAACCTTTTAAAACTCCAGTGATAAGGCATTAGTAAGACCCCATGTATCTCCACAACTTTAGATATATCAATGCTTCTTTATAATACTTTGTTTAGGTTGAATCATCAAATAAAAATTATGCCACTGAAAAGCACAAATTGTCACAAGGGGCTTTTATTGAGTGGAAGGGATTTTTTGAGATTTTTTTATTTGAGCTAGTATCACTGTTATAAGTAGATAAAACCTTCGTGAGATTGACAGAATTTTTACTTTTCAAATGAGAGGTAAAATACAACTAAATTAGCTCTAGGGAATTAAAAAGGATTCTCATGATATAACCTGTGAGTGACAGGTTTTCCTTTAAAAATTTATAAAATCTGTGCTCCTATGGATGCATTTATCATTCAGCCAAAGGAGCCCTCTTCTCTTCACTGGTGAGACCCTAAATGGAATATTTATCTCTGGAGCCTTCAGTACAGGGAAGACTTGGTACTTCTGCTGCAGCAGGCCCAGAGGAGGGCCACAAAAATAATCAGAGGGGTGAAACACCTCTGTGGAAAGGGCATGAAAGTTGGGATTAGTTAGCCGTCTCATCAGGAGATGAGAAGATTCCAGGGAGACCTTATGGTGGTCTTTCATACTTGCTCAAAAGAAGGACAGGGAGAAAGCTTGTAGGATCTATTGTAATAGGACAAGGGCTAATAGCTTTGAACTAAAGGAGAGTAGATGCAGACTATATATAAGGAAGTAGTTTTTTGCAATAAGGATGGTGAAATACGGGTACAGGTTGCCCAGAGAGGTCATGGATGCCCCATCCCAGGAAATATTCAAGACCAGGTTGGACAGGGCTCTGAGCAACCTGATCAGGATCCTTCCTGATCAGGAGGATGTCCCTGCTCATTGAAAAGGGGTTGGACTAGACATCTAAAAACCCTTTCCAATTCAAACCATTCTATGGTTTAGAGATGTGGAGCTGCCATGAGCCAAAAGGGAAAAAAAAAAAAGGCACCTGTGAAGAGAAAATAGATATAGGTATATATCCTGTATGTGCCTTACAGTCTCCTGCCTACTGAAATTTTATATATCATCATGTCTCCCTAATTCATTTTATTTAGAAAAGAAACCATTTTAGAATTGTAACAGTCTAAGGCTTCATGTACATATACTGTAATTTAAGTCATGTCAGTTTGATTTATGTTTTCATGTCTCATTGATGTCAACTTGATTTATATTTTAGCTGATGCTTTGAGTATTTCTTTAATGTAATGGCTCTGAATGCCAGAAAAGGATACCACTTAAAAGTTGCATTTTATTTCCTAAGCAGTTGTAAAAAAGTGAGATAGCAGTTTGCAGTCTATGCCATAGTTGTACACTGGGCTCAATAAAAGGATGATTCAACACTCTACTAACCTGGTGATGAACCCCAAAATATTTATACAATATTTTTTTGAGAGATTAATAAGCATTGTATGCAGGAGTCGAGGTGACATATCTATTTTTCATAATTCACTGGTCAGCAAAATAAGAATGAAAATAATTTTTGGTAGTTCATATGGTCTACCTTTGACTGCCATCTTAGGATATATTAATGACATTCCCCTGTCACATTGACCATTGTACGGATAAACAAAGTCAGTACTTTCATCATTCTCTTAAACCACTGTAAGCAGCCAAAAAAAAAAATTCTTAGAGCTCATGTCTTGCCAGGATGCGGATTCTCATTCAGTATGTTCACTTTATAGTCTTAAAAAAATATTTTCTAGTCCTGTAGACATTCTCTGTGTTGAATTCAGGCAAAAGTTATGCTTAGGATGTCTTTTACACCTCTTAACCAGTTTTATGCTCCAAAGAAAGAAAAATATTTTAATCCTTCATATTAGGTGAGGGGAAAAAGTAGGATTATACCAATGCCAATATTAATTGGCATCAGATTTTCTTCCTCATTCAACATCTGTGCTCCTTGCCCCTTTATTATAATCATTTTCACCATTTTAATTTCACTGTTTTCCAGAACATTTACAATATTTATTTATTTGGATTATAATGTGGCAGAAAAAAAAATTTAATTCTTTCAAGAATTCATTTGCCTTTTTTTTCAGTTGCATGTTTGATATCATAAATAAAATGTAACATTTTCATGGAGTTCATTTGTTTGTCTTAGAGCTCACCAAATAAAGACAAGAAGAAGATAAAAAATTCAAGTTCTTTCCTTGTTTTCTGGACCAATAAATGTACTTAATCATTAATATCTCACTTACTCACAATCATTTGTTTTACTTCAAATTCAGGAGAAAATTCTGTTCTCCTGAATAAAATGGGGTTGTGATGGGCTGGGACTGTTGACACTCACTTTGCAACTCTCCTCCCTGACAGGCATAAACTGCAGTTTAGTCCTTTTGATAGCCTGTTTTTTGTTTTTCATCTCCTAGGCTTCTCCTCTCTCCTATCCTTGTGCACATTGGAGGGTAATTCCATTCTTTTCTTTTCCTAGATTGCATAATACCAAAATCTGGTTGTGAAACAGTGCATCAAAAAATGACATCTGTTTATGATTCTATGTTGTTGTTCCCACAAACAGACATAACCCTCTACTATATATCCTATAATCTGCTCACTTACTCCTTATAGTGGACTCCTATTCATTTAAAAAGAGGAAGACAACTTTTCACATTCATCATAAGCGTGTGCCAAGAATACAACAGAAGAATAAATAACATGCTTCACTGACTCAACATTGGCCGATGAACTAGAAAAACCCCAAGAGCATCTCCATGCTGGAATTAAGGTTTGTAGTTAGTGTGATATACACTACTTTTTTTCTGTTTGGTACTCCTATGAAATCTCAAACATACAGAATTAAACTGAAGAGAGAACACTTTATTGTGATACATATCCAAAGGAAAAAAATTATGTCATTGTTATCAATTTTACAAAACCAAGCTGTTTCTGGTATCCCAGCAGGTCACTTCACACTTAGGAAAGATGAATGAGGTAGCATTCTGAGTCTGCTGTCAAACAAGCAGGATAAGACGTTACAGGTATCTGACTTCACGTCCATATTTCTCGCAATTTAAGAACAATATATTTTAAAATTGTGGAAAGATCTATTGAGGACTTTGGGTTTGTTTGTTTTTGTAAAAGTGCATTATAAAGCCTTCGACCACAATTTACCATATTTATCATATCACTCTTCAGAGGAAATCTGAAGAACTTAAAATTTAAGTTCCACTTACTGGGCATTTGCCCTTGACATCTAGAGCTATACAGATCTAAAAGCACTGAAGAAAGTTCATAAAGAAAGCAGCCAAGAAGTAGCACAGCACACAGGGAACATGAGCTAAAGAAGATAAAGGAGAGGATAACAGACTGTTTGCTGGATGGCATCAGTCTGCTGTTTGTCTCCAAAAGCTTCATTTTTAAAGGTACTGAGCATCTTACAGCAATTAAAAGTAGTGGAAATTATAATATTTAACACTTACAGAGATACACGGCTCAGCTGTCTCATAAATAATTGAATGCTTTTTTTCCCATTTTAAGATGTCTTTAAAGTGTGCTCAACAACTAATATAGGTTTTCAAACCTGTGCACTTAGTTGCAGCTCTCTCTATTTCCAGCAATGTGTTTGAGTAGTCTCAGAGTTCAGTGCTTCAACACTGGACACTGAGTAGTCCATGAATTGTGCAATGAAAGGCACAAGACCTCTGTCTGAGGGCAGTATTGTAATTTCCATGACAGTCCAGAACAAATTACATTAACATAAAATGCATAAATCAATATGTGAAAACAGCCTGAAAGAAATCGCATATTTCTTTGCTGAAAGGCAATAACAGGAATACTCTACTTGCAGAGCCTGCTGTGTTGCTTTCTTGTCTTCTGCTTCTAAAATGGACCTGCATTATAAACCAAAGTTTAGATTATAATTGTGGTTTTGAGAGTTATACAGCCAAAATTTAATATAAAACACCTGATTTTTTTTGAGGTATACTAGCTTCTTACCAAGAGCACTAAATGGAGCACAAAAACTTTAATTTCAGTCATTAACCTTAATTGCTCCATGTAGTCCATATTTTTATTTCACCATCCTAAATCAGAATGTTCAAAGAACTTAATCTTTATAAGAACTGCTTCCCTTAATTGTAATTTTTTTCCTAATAGATTTTAGTAGGCTTTAGAATACAATGATTAAAGTCTCTGTTTTGAAAACTTGTATTTCATAATGCAAGCAAAGCATGTTAATCAAATGCTTGGCATTCTCTAAAGCAGTACATGCAACATTCTGTAGTCTTACATTTTAAAAAATCCATGCTGGTCTTATTACTTTGTTTTTCTCTTTTATCCTTTTCCTCTTTAAGGCTTCTTCAACTTTTCCATGCCCTTCAGCATTACTCTTCTGGTTCTGTATTCCCCAGCCACGCACTTGCCCCGACAGTCACAGAAATGGTCAAGATTCACTCATTTTACTCCTTTCCTCATATCTCCTCAGCTATGGGTATTATTTTTCACACTGAGCAAAACATTCTTGATCTCCTGCTACATGAGCAGAAGGTCTCATAGTGCCTTGTCTTCCACAGGCAGCAACCTCTCTTCATGCAAGTATATGCAAAATTGTTTGCTCTCCTGCTTGTACTTCAGTCCAAAGCAGCTCCCTTTCCTGACACTGGTATGTGCAGAGCTCTTAACACCCTGTCTTTATATTTTTCAAAGCGGTCAGAACAGATTTTTTGTTCCTTGCCCATAGTATTTCCTGAATTTTTTGAGAAAAACACACTTATGCATAAAGATAACAACAATTATTTTAAAGGTTATTGGGCTTCCATGTTTATTGTTTGGTGTTTTTCAAGAAAGCAATGATCTACGAATTTCATCTTTTTTATTGTAAAGATATCTTTGTGGATATAGTTTATGACACAGGTTGTAGGTTAAAAAAAAAAACCCTTTGAAGAGATTTACTTTGAAATTTTCTAGACATTTTAAAGAGCAGATAAAAATCAGTTGAGAATACATTACAGCCACATACAAATAAAGGAGGAAACATACAAATCACAAGTTAGTAGTTTCTGTAATGTTGAAGTGCAGTGCAAAACATGCTTTATAAAGTGTCTTGTTCCTGGTCAATCAGCCTTAAACCACTAAAAGGAAATCTCCTCTTTACACACAAAGAAGCATGTCTGTACTATGCAGCTGGAAAAAGAAATGCATCTAATAAATGATGGGACATTTTCTAAAGGCACACAAAAAATCTGCAATTCTACCAACACAAAGAAAAGGGGTTCTTTATAACTTAGAGCTGTGAGGAAAGTGCGGGCTTTTCCACAATACTATATATTTATCCAGAGAAATGGAGAAATGTTCAGCCTAAAGCAGCTGAAAGAAACGAGAAAAAGAAAACATCAACCTTAACTTTTGAGTACTTTCCTTAGGATCCACTGCTTAATCTGAGCTTCTGAAATTCAGTTGAAAGAACAGCAGTACCTTGGAGAAGTATCTAATCTGTTCATGATAGATCTCATAGAATGAATATTTATAACAAATTATCTCTTAAAAAAATAATAACATTTCAAAGTCAAGCAAGTACATGTAATTTTAGAAATTTGAGGATATTTCAAAGTAGTACTTCTCATTCTTCAGAGGAATAACTGAATGTATTCCACCACAGGTTGAAGGGAAATTTCCAGTAAAGGAGGAATAATGAAAATGAGAGATGAATTGTCAATGCCTAACTTTTATGGCTTGCATGCACTTTGCAAAACTGTCCCTTGTAGCAATGAATGAGCTCTGGAAAAAAAGCAGGGTGGTTCCACCTGGCATGAGAAGACCTTGGAAGTGACCAGTGGAACCAGCTGTGGGAGCTGAAGCTGAGGGTGTCAGAACATATGCATCTGCACCACACCCCAGTGAACAGACTCCTGCAAGGCACAAGTCTGGGAACAAGCAGACTAAGGATGAGTGCCCAAGCTGAAATCCATCTGCTGAGCAAAGTCAGGGTGGGTCCTTTTCCCCGCCAGCCAATGAGGAACAGGCAATCACAGCAAAAGGCTTAGTAATTTTCTGAAAAGAAGTTTCAGAAATAGGTGCACAAGAACTTTTTGGGTTAGTGGGTACATAAATGGAAAGACAGACAAAGTGAGAATCAGGAGAAGAAATATCTGACTTTTTTTTTTAAACCAGTCCTAATTTATTTTTTATTGTTATTCAGATT
>VXBB01020350.1:40961-159601 GCA_013399915.1 Illadopsis cleaveri | reverse complement strand
GGCTCCTCAGTGCAAGAGAGACAAGGGAGGTCCTGGAAAGGGCCACAAAGACGATGAGGGGTCTGGACCATGACTACTGTAAGGAGAGACTGTGGGGACTGGGTCAGTTTAGTCTGGAAAAGAGAAGTTTGAGAGGGGTTTGCATTTATGCATTTAAATATTGCAGAGGTGGGTGCCCAGGGGATGGTGCCAGACTCTTTTCAGTGGTGCCCAGCAATCAGATAAAGAGCAAATGGCCATAAACTAAACCACAAGAAGTTTCACCTCAGGAAGAACTTCTTCATACAGAGGGTGGCAGAGCTGGGCTGGTTGGTCCTGCCCAGGGTGGAGTCTCTTCTGGAGACATTCAAAGCTCGTCTGGATGTATTCCTGTGTAATATGCTCCAGGTGACCCTGCCTTGCCAGAGGGGTTGCATTAGATGATCTCCAGAGGTCCCTTCCAAGATTAACAATTTTGTGATTCTGTGGTTTTTTCAAATCTTTGATCAGTTCAAGAAAGATTTATTTCCCCAGACATCTATTCATTTCTATTAGAAGAACCAGTTACAGAAGATGCTTTATGGATCCAAGCCACATATTGAATGTTTGTGCCAGATCTGTTTAACTAAGATTTTTCTTTATAGGCATAATATTGTTTATTGCACTTCTGAAAGCTCTTGCTAGAAATAATTTTCCTATTAATTTCTGAAATTATTCAGTAGAAATATGATATTGAGTTTAAAGAAAATCTGATGAGTTTTGCTTTCCATTAAAAGCAAACTTTTCTATTGATTTAGTCTTATTTTCTTGATCTGAGCTGAAAAATGGAAGTTTTCGACTTCTCTTGTCTTAAATTATCTGGTTTCCCTCACCTTTTATTAATACAGATAGTTTCCACAGTTGTTTCTCCCTCCTGACAATTTTTTCAAGCGTTCTTTACTCAGCTCACTCTAAACAAGACATTTTTCAATGGCCAAAGCTTTCCACTAATTTAATTTTTTTTCTTTCTGTCTCTCCTTCCTCTATGACAATGAAATTGCTGATGGTTCTTCACTCTGAAGTGTATACAGAATTTCAGGATCTGTCAGATGCTTTGCAGCTTTTCTGGGTGAGCAAAAATATTTTAAGTCCAGCTCTGTGGCTCTGCAATCTGTCTACGAGCCACTTCTCAGGCATATGACTAGTTTAAATCTCATTTTAAATTCTTCCTCAGTTCTCTTCATAATTTCTCTAAGATGGTTTCAGATACTCTTTTAGGTTTCTCTCCTTTGGGAATATTTTATCAATATTTGGACAATATTAGTTTTGTGAAATCTCATGTCATTTATAAATGAAGTAGAAGCTTCACAGTACCTTCCACGCAAAAACTCTCCCTCCAAGTAGACAAAAGCAGTCACAAACTTACCTTTCTATAAACAAGGAGAAATAGGTGCCAGAGGCTTTATATTACTTTTTAATTTCAAATTATCTGCACAAATCACTCAGGTCACAAAAGAACATGTAATTCAATGTCTCCTCAGGAATGTAGGCAGATGTGGGCTTAAATGAGGACATTGCATTTTTCCTTGCACTGTAACATGAGAATTTATTGGTATTTCAGCATGAGACCTATTGATACCAGCAATTTTTTTAATTTTTTTTTTTTTTTNGTGTGGACCTTATGTTGGTAAGACAAACTGCACCACAGCCTGGTTTTAATTCTTTAGAATAGTTTGCTTCCTTGTGTTGACTAATGAAAAGACTTTAGTTTTTGTTGTTGGTTTTTTTTGTTTTGTTTACCTTCCTGTATTTAGAAAATAGGCTTGTATGGTGAAACTAATCACCCACCAGATAATTAATTGCCCTAGAGACTCCTGAATTTTATGAACTGCTTTAGAGGAAGTTTAATAATATGAAATTTTAAGAACTAGAGAATGCATTTCAAATAAAATAAGATTTACATTGTATTCTGAATATTAGCATTAATATTCCAAGTTGAAAGCACAGGTTTATTTTTAAGTGCTGATATTATTTCAGACGTTGTATTTGCATAAAATCTATTGATTTATTGTCTTTGACTTCTACAGTAATATTAACTGCACTATTAACTCATTTAATATATGTCATGAAATCATACCTGACAATTCAATATAGTATCAGTTCCACTGGTTTATGTACACTAACAAATACGGCATATAGGCTTAGTTTCAGAGATGCAATTATTAATGAATTTCAACTTCAGTAGCAGCCTTCAGAAACCACTGCATTACACTTAGCTGTGAGACATATAAATACATATATATGTATATTACACACAGTGTAGTATAGGTCTTGGGCTAGAATTTAAGGTTACTTCATATAAGAGCTTTTGAGAATTTAATTAGGTTCTAAGCAGATTAGCATTGCATCTATTTATTTCAATTTTTATTAATTGAAAAACTTAATTTAATGAAAAAAGTTATGACAGAATCAAATATTATGTAGGACAGATGATGATGATAATGATGATAATGATGATGATGATGATGATGGTGAACTTCTCCAAATCTTACAGACAGCAAAAATATTAGCTAATGCGACTATTTAGTTTTGGCTTACAGAAAAAAAAAACCAAACAGAAAAAAGTCTGCTTTGTCTTTAACTATTTATGATCTTTCAGTTATCATTACTTTGGAGCTATTCTGAAGTGATCTTTCTGAAGGGCTTAATTGTTAATTTTTAGACGATGCCTACTCATTATGATACTATTTTTTCATTTATGGTATCTTTATTCCTCCCAACTACTGCTACTGTTGTGACCTTATAAATGAAATAATTATTCATTCATTAAGTAAAAAAATGTGAGGAAACTACTATTCTCTTATCACAGTTATTTGGGGCTACCAAATTCAATGTTCACTGGCCCATTGTGTACTATGACTGGCTTGGCAGATGAGGCCACTGCAGTGGATATTTGTCTATCTTTACTTCAGGGAAGCTTTTGACACTGCCACCTATTAGACTGTCACAGAAAAGCTGGTGAAGCATGGGCTGGAGGAGCAGCCCAGTGAAATGGGCTGAAGAATGGCTAAACAGATATTCTGAGCCCATGGTGATCAGTGGCATGAAGTCTAGTTGAAGGCCAGTGGTGTGTTCCAGGGGTCAGTACTGGGTCCAATGCTGTTCAGCTACTTCATTCATGACCTGGATGATGGGTCAGAGGGAAAATTTGCAAATTTGGTCTCCTCTGAAAATTTGCTGATGACACAAAACTGGTGGGAGCCCCTGATACACCAGTGGGTTGTGCTGCCATCCAGAAGGTCATCAATAGGCTGAAGAAATAGGCTGACTGGAACCTTATGCAGTTCAACAAGGGGGAGTACAAAGTTCTGCAGCTGGGGAAGGATGACCCCAGGCACCAGTACACACAGGAGATTGTCTGGAAAGCAGCTTTCCAGAAAAGATACTGGAGCTCTTGGTGTTCAGCAGGAGTGTAAGCCTACAATATGTGCTTGTGGTAAAAAAAGGGTAGTGGTATTCTGGGATGCATTAAGAAATGTGTTGCCAGCAGGTCGAGGTGAGTGATCCTTCCTCTGTACTCAGGACTGGTGACCCACACCTGAAGTGCGGTTTATAGTGTATACAAACAGCTGAAGAGAGAGTGCAAAGAAGAAGAGCCAGACTCTTTTCAGTGGTGCCCAGTGACAGCACCAGAGGCAATACTGGAGTGCAGGAGATTCTGTGTCTAGGTGACCCTGCTGGAACAGTAGGTTTGAACTACAGAGGTCCCTTCCAACATCAACCATCATCCATGCTTGTATGGATCTACCATGCATATCTTTTTGATATTTGATATTGCATACCTATTTGATAGCTCTAGCCTAGCTTTGCTCCTGCTTTAAAATCTGAGTCAATATTAACTTTCGTCTAAGTAGATCAGAATCACAGCTATAGGCAAAAAAATATAAAAATATGTCCTTTATGCTCCTTCCATTTTCTACCAAGGGAATAAGAAATGCTGTTGAAAAAAACACTTCAGAATTCATAATCTGATGATACATGTGGGTGAACTTCCCTTAGGACTGTAAAACTTTAAAATTGAACTATGAGTAATCGAAATCGCTTGTTAGACCAAATCACCATTTCTAATGAAGTTCCAGTTTGAGTAGAAGGAACATGGAGAAACAGAACTAATTTCCAGGCTGTAAGTTTCTCCAAACAAATTGCATCCTTCAAATTAATCTTGAAATATGCTTAAGTTCACTGAATAGTGAAAGTTAATGAGACGAGGAATAATTTTGTCCCATAGAAATAGTTTGTTAGAATAAATTGGGGCTGGCCTTTTCAGCTCATACTAAGAAGACAGATATTATTCAATGAAAAAAAAGGAAAACTGGACCATCTCTTATGAATTAATATGATTAAAAAATTGGATTTTTCTGCTCTGAAATAAATTAAAACACTTCAACATTTATTTTTGTCCTAAATAGTATTGAATTTTGTCATTGTCCACAGAATTCCAAAAATATAAGCATCAAATATTGAGATGTCCATTTTCACATAATCATACAGATATACAAAGCCAGATATATATTTTCTTTAATTTCTAGGATTAAAAAAAATCATCATCTTAATGCACTGAAATTTGTCTACCAATGGTAAGACAAATTCAGAGATGTCATTTTGTATGTTTCTTTTTTGTCAGGAGATGAAGCTACCTCATGAAAATTACGCAAGTTAACATTTAGATCAACCAAAGTGGAGACCAGTGTGTCACAGAAAATACATTTCAAATGCAAATATTGGCTTAGAGAAGAGCCTGGAAACATGAGGCAGAAGCTGGGGTGCTGTGGCATTCAGGGATTCACTGGCAGATTTACATTTGATCAACTCTAGCAGATTCAAATTAATTAATAAAATGTCTTAAACAAAGTTAACCTTATCAAAAATTAAAGAAGGTAAAAGACTGAAGAGGGGCAGAAAAAGTATTAAAAGAAGGTAATAAAGCATTCAGAAGTTATTTTCCAGGACTGGAGCAAGTCAAAACATAGGATAAAAAGATAAATTTATCTCATGATTTTCAATTGAGTTTACTTTTTCACTCAGTTCAAATTACTGTTTAACGTGAACTTCATACTGCTTCAAGTTAATTAACTGCATCTTATTGCAAGTGAAGTCAACATTTCAATGCAACATTATAGACTGATTACCCTTCTAAGGAAAACTGACATTTTCTGCATAATTGGAAATACCTCAGCTCTCACACAGAAAACAACTTCCAGATTCCTCAATATTGCTTAAAGTAATCAACAGTAATCCACAGTGCTAGTAATACAACTAAGAATATAGAACACCGCTCCCTCCCACCCCCAGACACTGGCCATTAAAAAAATGAAGACTGATACATCATTTGCACTGTATAAGAACTACAAACTGATGTAGAATGCATCCAAATTCAGTTTTTGTACTGCACGTTGCATACCACATTGTTTGCCCTATTATCCATAACACTTTTTGGGGATAGCTGTAGTCCATGCCTAAAAAGTGATCCTGTTCATGTTTTCATCTCAGCCCCAAATTTTTCCATGCCTTCTTCTTGTTCAGATACAAGAGGTTCTGAATTTGGCCATTTGATCAGCCTGAGAATTCAAATTCTGGATGAAACTGTAAATAGTAAATTTATAGATCTGCTCATTTGAAGTCCAGAGTGCTTTTGTTCTACTATTCATTGATATATTTATATTCTAACTTTCTAGTGGATGGCCAGAGCCGTAACCTTACATGTAATGTGTAATTCCTTCAAAACCTACTTTTGTATCGATTGCTTGCATTGATGATTACTTGGGTTGTATGCAATTAAGTGGGTGAATAAACCTTTACAGAAGCAAGACTACAGAAGGAGTGCTGAAGTAAGCATGATTTGTATTTAATAGCTACAATAACCCTGAGATTGCTAAACAGAGGACCACACTTCTGCCCTTCTAAAGTATTTACAAATGGAAGTGCCAATTTTTTATTAAAATGATACCAAAACAATATTTCTTTGGATTTGTTTTCCCCATGGACACTTAGAGGGACTAAAGATCCTTCAGAAAATGAACTTTTTTTTTTAAGCATTAGCTTTCTCTTTCCAACGCAGGCAAGGTGACAAGAATACAGCAAGGGACAGTAGGAATACTAATGAACTATAATAAAACCACTGATTGTATTCAAAAAGAAAAAGGCAATGAAATTTTTTAATATAATTTTTTGCTATTTGATGGCTGGGGTAAAGGTTTTTCCGTACTTTTACAAAAACAGCTCCAGTACTTATCTAGAACTTAAATTACAATGTATCATGATTGATTGAGATTAATCATCACTGTTTTTATAAATCTATCATAACAGATTTTGAATTCTAATTTTGTCTTAGTTACAGAAGACCAGTTTAATGAAGTTATAATTTATGCTTAATTTAGCGGTATTTTCATTTTACAGTCTTTCAGTTCGTGGAATAACACAGAGGAAAAAAATGCAATGCCTGAACATAGTTTGCAATAATGATAATCTATTAATTCCAATTTTTTTTCTTCTGTTTGCTCATGAATTTGTTGGAGCATAACAGATCATGTAACAGTCTCCATAGATTTTTCTATCAAGATTAGTGCTATCTATCCAAACCACATAAAATATTTTCTCTCTTCAAATTAATGTTTAAAAAAAATTCTCATTTGAAAATTTTAATGTAAGTAAGTCAGAGATCTAAACTCCTTTGACCTCACTGCTTAAAACTTGCTAAACTAGAGAGTGGACAACCTCAAATATTATAAAGAAAATAAAATCTTGTAAATTTTTTAATTGCTTATGATTACAAGGGTATTACAAGGAGGAGTAAATAATATAGGCCCCTGCTCCTTGTAACATAAGGAAACCATGTGCTATGTGGCAAATGTTAGTAAACATTTGATCTTTCTATTATTTCACCAGAAACAACTATATTAATCTCAAAGCCATCTTTTCATTAGAACTTTCTGGAGAAGAGGAACAGAGCGTCTGAAGAGAGCTGGGATAGCGAAGTGAAGTGACAATTCCAACAAATGACTTCAAACAGCAAATATGAAGAAGACTCCAAAGTTTCCAAAACATGTTGCTTCTTATGAGCCCTTGAGAAAACAAACTTTCTACATTGAATCTCTGAAGTTAAAACCAGGAAGGCTTAAGCAACTTAAAGGTCATGAATGAACAGCACGCACACCTGATTTTGACATGATTTATGCAAGGCATCAATACTCTGTGCACATTTCTGGCATCTGTGATGATCATGGAATCAAGCTGGAAAAGACCTCCAAGATCATTGATTCCAACCATTGACCCAACACTGCCAAGTCCACCACTAAATCATGTCCCTAAGCATCGGGTCTACACATCTTTTAAATACCTCCAGGGATGCTGACTCTACTGCTTCACTGGACAGCTGGTCTCAGTGCTTGACAACCCTCTCCTTTTGATATTTTTTTCTAATATCCAATCTAAACCTCTCCTGGTGTAACTTGAGGCCATTCTGTCTCGTCCTGTCTCTTGTTACCTGGAAGAAGAGACCCCTCTATAGCCTCCTTTCAGGCGGTTGTAGAGAACAATAATGTCTCCCCCAATCCTCCTTTTCTCCACGCCAAACAGCACCCTCAGCCAATTCTCATAAAATTTGTGCTCCAGATCTTTCACAATATTTGTTGCTCTTTTCTGGACTAAATTCAGCACCTCAATGTCTTTCTTGTAGTCAGGAGTCCAAAACTGAACACAGTATTCCAGGCATGGCTTCACCAGTGCCAAGTATAGAGGCTGATCACTGCCCCAGTCTTGCTGGCCACCCAGTTTCTGATACAAGCCAGGATGCCATTGGCCTTCTTGGCCACCTGGACACACTGCTGGCTCATGTTCAGCTGGCTGTCAATCAGCACCCCCAGGTCCTTCTCTGCCAGGCCATTTTCCAGACATTTTACCCTCAGCCTGTAGTCCTGCATGGGGTTGTTGTGACCCACATGCAGAACCCAGCACTTCTTGTTGACTCTCACACAATTGGTCTCGGCACATCAATCCAGCGTGCCCAGATCCCTCTGCAGACCCTTCTTGCCCTCCAGCAAATGAAGACTCCTACCCAAATTGGTGCTATCTGCAAACTGACTGAGGGCATACTTTAATGTGGGGCTCAGGGAGGAGGCAGACTTCCCTAAGTGGGTGCAGGCTGCATGTTGGGCTTTCCGTTCTCTTCAGAAGGGAGTTTCTTATGAGAATGACCCATTCAATTTTCTTTATGTGAGCAGTTTTGTCACAATGCATAGGCCAACTTAACCTCAGTGATGCCTCCATGCTAAATGGACCATCAATTGTTTGGTTCCACTTGCAGAGCCACATACCTACAACATGAGGGCACCTGAGTGGTCACTGGAGAGCCACACGTGCTGCGGGGGAAGGGAACTTGTCACCAATGCCCCTCTGATGGGCAAGAACTCATCACTGTTGTCTCCTGTCCCTTCGGTCACTTGCTATGTTCAGGCAGTGGGACAACAGGGAATCTTCTGTATCATGCATCCTGTCTGCCTCTGGCATCCGCTCCAGGGAAAGCAGGGTGTGATTTCAGAAGTCTCTCTTTCTCTCTCACTCCTTGATAGTCCTCATTGTACTCACCCACTCCCTTAACTCCTACAGAGGTACTCGCTGCTGCCAGCTGAGTCTCTCCCTGCCAGGTTATTCTGTACTTTTATTGCTACTCATTACCTACTTCCTAACCCATAGTTAAAGAATTAAACTGATGATTCCCAGAAAATCTGTGAGTAGGAGTTGACTAGTGCGTGGTCATAATTTTTCTTGTTAATTTCTCCCATATCTTAAGAAAAATCTTTGGGGATAACTTTTCCAATTTTGGGAAAATAATTTGTCACAGAGCTCAGGTTTTTAATCATTGCTTAGGGTTTACCAGCAAAGTGAACCAAATCTAATATTGTCACTCTGAGAAGGAAAGTGTTGAATTAATTTTATTTTCCTTTTCTTATTTAATTATTGATTATTTTCTGTTCCTGAGTTCCTTTCTCTAATATTTGAAATGAGAATTTATTATTTTAATATGCCTTTGTCTTGAAGCATTTTTTTTTCATATAATAAATAATTATATATTGCAGAAGCAATGATTTTGTCACAATATAAAGCAATATAAATCTTGTTAACATACCTCTTTGGAGGAAAAATGGAAAAAGGTTGCTCTAAACAAGATTTTTAAAGTATAATTAATCTTTTGTGTATATAGAAGGAAGTTATTATTAATTTTTTTTTTTTGGTTGATAGAAGAGGAAAATATTCTGTTCTAATTATAATAAATATATACTGTAGACTGGAAAATAAGTTACCAGAATTATATGCTTTATTTCGTCTTGAAATTAGATCCAAAGACAAATAGTCTGGTATTAAAGTTTTTTGAATTCTTTTTGTTGTTGTTGTTGTTGTTGTTCTGGTTTTACTGTTAAGTATTCAGTAAGTGAGCAGAATTTTCTCTGAGAATCAACTCAAGGATATTCAAATATACAGATAAACTTTCTGCTACTGGCACTGAAAACTGAGAGGACATTGTCCTTCCACTTCATGAGATTCAGTGACTGTGATTTCCAAGACAGAATGGAGATGAGGGAACTGGGAATTTTGGGAAGCTAAATGCTTTAATTTATTAGTTATCTAATACTTAACTTTAATTCTTCTAACGTGCTCTTCACATTAGTCCTTTCACTCAAGCTTCCTGTTTGCCACCAACGAAATAATGCTGCTTATAGACAACTCTGAAGATGTTGAGAGTTATGTAAGACACAAATGTTATTTCAGTCCAAAGTCAAGTCTTCTTGTAGCAAAAAATATATTTTGTAATGATGAAGTAGGGACCAAACCTTATGATGACCAGAAGATGGCTGTCTTTTGCATAACCCTAGGAACCAAACATTGTAATGAGCTCAGTTGGCCTCTGGATGGCACGATACCGTCACACTAAAAAGGACAAAAATCTTTTCCCAATCAGTTAAAAAATGGTTTAAAGAAAATGTGCTGAGAATGAAGTCTAAGTTGGGTGGTCATGTTACATTTTACGTGATACCCGAGAATATTACAGACATATTCTATATTGGTCAGTTCTTTCATAATAAATGTTAAGTATTTTTAATTTTTGTAGACCAGAAAGAGCCAGCAGCCACTAGTGCTTATGGGCTCAGATTCAATTCACTTTAAATATTGCTCTTCTTTTCTGTACTGTTGGCCAACATTATATTATGCTGGACTTTCAAGCTAGTCCTACATAACATTACAGTGTATCTAAACCCAGGAAAATAATTAAGGGTGCTAGTACTCAGCTGTATGGACATAGTCCATTGATGATATGACTGGAGAATATTTTCCTTTAACAAAGGAAACTTCTCCATGAGAATACTAGATCCATAAACGTTTTTCTTTTTCCATATCCAATATTTAAAACACATATTTTCTCCTAGCTCTGTTTCTAGGTGAATTCATGTCATATATTGCTCCAAATAAATCCAGTTTCTGCATCTCCATGGAAATGTGCATTTGCAAAAGCAACATCAGGTGATTTACTTAGGTTTTTTGTATCATATTAAGATTACAGTATGCTGCTGTTATTAATTCAATGCAGCTGCTTTTAAAGGCAGAAGACCTTCCTCTCACATCTGGTAATAAATATATATTTTACTGCTTTGGTAGAGGTGTACAGTTATTTTGCCTTCTAAAGATATACGAGCTTGAGGTACAGAAAAGCTGTGGGCCATTATGAAAATGAGTTGGATGCTTTAATTTCATGCAAAGCATATGACTTAGATGTCAGGAACTGGAAGGATTTTAGTAGCACTACAATTTGTAGGCTCTGGTATAAATCTGGATAACTATTGCTCTGTTATTTAGGTTTGCCTTGTAAATCTTACTGTAAATCTTTCAAAACTGGCTTTTATTTGTGAATTATAAATTTGGGAGGAGGTGTTTTAACTGCACAGGCAGACACTGTTGCAAGTTCCTATGGGTTATACCAGCAAGCAAGACTAAAAATGTGTGGCTTCTGTTCTAAGTGACATATAGGTAGTGAATGAAGTATAAAGTCACCAGGCAAGTATATATAATCTCTGTTCCTTTTGTAGGACTTCTGAAACTTGTTCCTTATGTCGGACTTCTGAAACTAGGGAAAAATTAGACAAGGAGACAAAAGTGGCATAGTGATATTGCTTTCTAAGTTTAAATAGCTATGCAAGCGCAGAAAAAACACCAGTTATTTTCCTTCTTGTCAGGTGACTGGTGAACTAGAGTATCTGCCTGTGAATAGTCACTCCTCCTATTTCTTTGTTCACCTCTTTCCTTGGTTTCTATTTAGCCTGATCCTCTTCCTGCTTCTGCTGTAAATGTAGGAGAGCCACAGTATTGCAGATTATAAGAAACATTTCTTCTCTATGGAAGTTATAATTCTTCAAATAATCGGTTAGAAATTCTCCCACAAGAACTGTACTGCTCTCTTTGTGGAGTGTTCTGGTTGTCCAAAGGCTTTGACAAGTATCTCCAAAAGCAAACTGAGTTGTTTTTCAGCAGGATACCTATTTCAGCCACTTATGTGGGTCCTTGTCAGCCAACAATCACATCATCATCTTGCTAAAATTTCTTCTGGATCCATTTAGATGCCAAACTGTAGTTTTATAGCTTTGGATGATAGTGTGTCAACTTCATAAAATATCATTAATTGTATTTGTCACTCTGAATACCTCACTGGTTCTGCATGTTTTCTTACAAATTAAGGCAAAGTCAAGTAAACTTAAATGAAATATTCCTTATTCCAGTGAATGTTATTAAAATAGAATATTAGTTCATAACATTACAATATAATCAATCTTCATGCAAAGTGCATAAAAAGTTTTAATGTATTAAAAAGATAATGCATATATAGGTATTGAACAGTTGATAATGAAAAATCAATTCGATTTTTTTCTTTAAAGAGAGCAACTTTTTTGCAAGTTAAATATTAAATTAATCAGAATAATTACAGAAATGCTGTATTTTTATATATGATGTCTATAATTTGCAAATGCCTTATAATAATTCTACTGTTGTTCCTCTAGTCATATTTTTTGTGTTGTCCTTTTGAAAAGTCTGCCAGACTTTCATTTATAATAATAATTCTTTTGCCATAATTTAAAAAGAAGATAAAGATAATAACACAGTCAGCTGGAAACAAACTGGACTGCCTGGTTGTGCTCTGCTCAGCAAAGTTGCTTACTCTACTTTTTGTCTTAGTCCTTCTGTAGTCAATCCTGTGGCATTGACCACAACCAATTAATCAGTTCCACGACTTGGGCAGAGTAAAATGAAAACTGTGTATGAAATTCATGCTTTGTGTTCACACTGTTCAGTGCCTCTAGTGACCTCTAGAACTGATTTATTATGTCCATAATTGCTGCTCAAAGTTTCCCAAATCTCTTTTGAGCACAATGCAGTTACCTGGTGCTCTAATTACTGTTTCTATTTTGCACATTTTGTACTTGCTATTTTTAACAAATATCTAAGGTGGCCCATTGTTTCTATTTGTGTTCAAGAAACTGCTGACAGAATTTTGCTTCCCTCCCATTATAAGAGTTTATTTTCTTCAGTGTCTTTGCAAAGACACCCTGACTCTACCAGTGTGTGATATCTAAGCTGTTGTTATGTTTCAAAAGGTTCTTCTTGTCTGTTTGAAGCTCATCTTGTTACTAGTACTTTCTCATAACAATATCAACATAGAATCAAAATTGCA
The DNA here is from genome assembly GCA_013399915.1 of Illadopsis cleaveri. Classification (NCBI taxonomy): domain Eukaryota; kingdom Metazoa; phylum Chordata; class Aves; order Passeriformes; family Timaliidae; genus Illadopsis; species Illadopsis cleaveri. The sequence goes on along the minus strand of VXBB01020350.1, from coordinate 146,868 downwards.
GTGAGTATGAACATTCATTAAAACTGGCTTTGAGTGGAATTGACAGTAGAATCAGTAGAAGGTCTCTTAACTCAAAACTCGAATACTCTAAACTAGCTGAAGGTGATTTGGATCATATACATATCACAATAATTACATTCCTATAAAAATAATCCCAGAAGGTGAAAAAACCCTTCATTTATTAAAACGTCAGTGAGAATTTCTTCACCATTCAGGATACAAGGTTGGGAGGTTAATTACAAAGCATGGGAAACAAATAAATTAAAAGAAACAGAGATTTCTAACTTAGTTGGACAGGTCAAAGCTTCCCACTAAAAAGAAGAGGAACAACAAAGAAACAGGCTTTGATGTTGTGCAAAAGCATTTGCTGATGGAGACAATTTCTCACTTAAATTAATTGCAGTGGGATCAATGTTTGATGTGTGGCACATGGTGATAACCTTTGTCTGTGTTATCCCTGATAAGGCATTCAGCATTCACTTATTCTAAATACTCATCAGATGTGCTATTGATGCTATTATCCTGAAACATATTTAGCAGCATTTGAGATTTTTTTTTCTCTCACAAATACAGCCTGTCTCACCACTTTTTTTGCAGCTGTGGAAGAATTGCCTGAATGAGTTTCTCATCACAATAACTATGAGGATCAAAATCGACCAGATGGTTCTTTCAGGCTCCTTAGGCAAATAAGATGCACCATATTAGAAATATCCATTCTATAAAGTCAGTTTTACAGATAGACATGAGACAGCACTACTCTCATCCAGAGCTGGTCAGGAGCCAATTACTTTGGTTAACCTAGCACTGACAAGGTTTGGAAATTCCACATTCATAGCCACCCTGTGGACAGCAGCCTATATGTGAACCTGGCACTAAAGAATTTTCACGAATGTGTCAATTCTTGAAATAAATGCTTCTGAAGCACCATCCAAATCCTTCAAACCTAAGGAGCCTCACCAAGTGGACTTGCTGGAACTAGAGAGGAAGCTGACTGACAATATCAAGAAAATATAATGACAGTTTTATTATCTCCTTGGAGAGGCTCAAAATTCTGTTGGTTGAAGGGTTGAACAACCTGATCTAACTTTCTAACTAGATCCAACATCCAAGATGGTCATGTTCTGGGCTAGAGGGTCTTAGAGGTCTCTATCAAACTAAATTTTTCTATTATTATCCATGATTAAACATTTTAGCAAGCTTAACAATTCTGTTCAGCAAGATTATGTGAAGCTTTTCCTGAGTGTCTTTGGAGCAATCATTTATGTAAGAAGTTCTGATAATAAAATTGCATCTCTGAAATATGTGATAGAAATTAGGCCCAGACTGCTGTTTGCTTGGGATTGCAGACAGAAAAATTAGGCTGGAAATGATCTCTGAGATCATAAAGTCCTACCTTTGAACAGAACAGCACCAGGACAACCAGATTATAGCACTGAGTGCCACATCCAGTCTTTCTTGAACATCCCCAGGGACAGTGACTCCACCACCTACCTGGGCAGCCCATTCCAATATCTAAGCACACTTTCCATGAAGAAATTCCTCCTAATGTCCCACATGAAACTCCCCCGGTGCAGCTTAAGTCTATGTCCTTTCATCTTGTTTCTGGTTGCCTGGGAGAAGAGGCCAACCTCCACCTGACCACAGCCTCCTTTCAGGCTGTTGTAGAGAGTGATAAGGTCACCCCTGAGCCTCTTTTTGTCCAGGTTAAACAATCCCAGATCCTTCAGCCACTCCTCATAGGACTTGTGTCCCAGACCCTTCACCAGCCTTGTTGCTCTTCCCTGAACATCTGGACACCTCTTCAATACTTCCAGAGAGGGTGACTCCACCACCATGCTGGCCAACTTATTCCAATGCTTAACCACTCTTTCAGTGAAAAAAAAAAAATCTAATATCTAATCTGAACCTCCCCTTATGCAACTTAGAGCCATTTCCTCTCATCCTTTCACATGAGACATGGCTGAAGAGAACAGCCCGCATCTCACTACAACCCTTTTTCGGGAGGTCTATAATAGATTCTTCTTCTGTGCTTTACAGGTGTTGGAACAGATTGAGCAACCTGGTCTAGTGGAAGATGTCCCTGCCATTAGCAGGGGCTTAGAACTAGATGATCTTTAAGGTTTCTTTCAGCTCATACTATTCTATGATTCTATGATTATCAGTGCATGGAAAAGACCTGAATAATTTAAACTGGGCTTTGGAAGGTTTACTTCACAGATAAAGTTTGGTACACAGTTAAATGAACTCATAATTTAGAAACAGAAGTATTAATATTAAATTCATGCTGCTTAATCATTGAAGGTTTTGAAGATGTTTCAGATAGTTTACAGATTATTCCCAACATTTCAAGCTGGACTCATGTAAATTAACTACGGGCAATTAAATTTCTTATCACTGTATATTATTTGTGATGATATAGGTTGTTAACTATCACCCTGGTTAACAGAAAAGCTATACTAACACTCTCCTGTTGTAAGATAGTTCATATTATATTAACCAAGCATAGAATTTTGTCCCTCTTCTGTTGTAAAAAACATACTTTTTTCTCTCAGCATTGTACAATTTCTAGTAAATTTCGTCACTGTGAAGGCAACTTTCATTCTGTTAGTTACTTTGATCTGTGTCTAAGAACAAAGAAGACTTTGTAAAGGTAAAGATTAGGAGAGTTTATTCCGGTTTTCTGAGACCAAATGGAATAATATTGCTGCTCTACTTATTCGTTGCTGGGAATTGATTGTCCTCAATGATCATGAATAGCAAACTTCTGCCCATACTCAGTTAAACACCAGCTTTTGAGTTTGTGAGAAAATACTTGTCAGATACAGAAAATGTCAATTTATCATAATCAAATTTAGTGATAGGAGAACACTGTTGCCATCCAGCTGAATGCAAAAAAGGAAAAAATTGAAAACTTTAATTTTGATATCTTCAGATTAATTCCATTCTAGTTTTTGAGTTGAAAAAAATTATCCCCTGACACTTACTTAGTACCCCAAATTCATTAAATTACAATAGAATTTTAAGTAATGTTATATTAAAAAACTTGATCTCTATAAATTATTTCCACTGTTTCAACAAATGCTTCATATAATTTACTGCTGGGTGGATAATTTGCAAATTTTAAGAGAATTATCTGCTTAATCTTTTTTCTTAAATACTTAGCTTTAATGCCTTAAATTTTAGTAAATGTCTTAAATATCTTGCAATATTAACAACTTCCCAGCTTCTTTAATCTAAATAAAGAATAGTTTTATACTAAGAATTCATGAATCCACTTCTTAAAAATGTCACCAGGACAATTTTTCCGCATTAAAATATTTCAGGCATGTCTGAAAAGAAATAATTGACAACACTAACTGCTTTCACAAGGACAAAAATAATCTTTAATTCAAGGAAGTGAAATCAATTTCTTCAAAAATTTGAAAGGTTCATAGACATTAAAAATAAGGAAATTTGCTTTGCTATTCTTGTCTAATTTGCTGGTTAAACCAAAAAACTGTGAAATGAAATACTTCTGCTATTTTTGACTGGCTTCTTTTTGTGCATTGTAATGTAATCAATGAACAAATGTGAATCAGCTTTCTGCTTCAGGTTCTACTCAAATAGAATACGAATGGTTATTTAGGGCTTTGTTCCTGCAGAGTGCTCAGTTTCTTCTTCAATCCGAGGAGTCACTGATAACATTTATGCACTGTATATAAAGTATACAAGCCTTAAATCCACAGTTCAGCTGGAATGACTGTGGGTAACACTCAGGTTCTTCTCTGGCCGGCTATAACAGTGATGGATGGTTTACAGGAATAGGATAGATATGCCCATGTCAACTTCTGGTTTTAGGACTGAGACTGAGAGACGCCTTTGGAATTTTACTAACGGTTCAGTTGTTGTACATATAATCAGTAATGCTCCTAGTCTTCACTGACCATAACATTCTGTTAGCTCTTTAATGCAGTAACATGAACTCTATCTCCTTTATTTTTATCAAACCACTCTCTGTCAAAATATGTAATTTATAGTGTCAGCAAAGTGGTTTTTTCTTATTTCTTGACATTATTTCTTTGAACGGTGGCCTCTTGCTTTTTTCTGAGTATCTCCCATTATTTTTAGGTATTATGACTATTACCAGTGTAGCTCAGTATATCATCATTTTTTGACATGAGCTGCATAGCTGCTGCTAGAATACAGATTGGGCTTTGATGCTTTGATTTATTTTAATTTTTTTAAAAGATGATGTAGTATTTTTTCCTTCAGTGATTTCCACTGTCATCACTACTGTAACTGATGAGCTGACTTCAGAACTAATGAAAGCTCATCTAGCCAGAGAGCAATTAACTCCATGATTGCCTAATCTGAATGAAGAGCAAGAATGTTCTAATACTGTGCAGCGTGAACTGCTTTCTAATGTGGTAATAATATATTCCTAAAAATGGTCTGTTCTACATGCTCCCTGGTACTTATTTCTTGTTTGTAAAAGATAAAAATGGCAAGAACCTTAGCTTTGATGGATCCATAATTGCTTAGTGGCAATCCACTTTGTAGCATTACTGTGAATTCAAGAGCACAGTAATAAAAAATTTACAAACATGGCATGAATCTGGCCTTAACCAAGGAGGTCAAATGCTTCTTTGTAGTCTTCTAATTGAACTTGAATAATTCCTCCCAAAAATGGCAAGTGAACAGACATAAACAAGCTGGCACAGTCTAGAAAAATAGATGTCAGAAGTTTTGGGACCTGGTCAGCTCTGAATCGTGCTAATGCCAGTACCACAGTGGGTTAATGAGTGATGGCATGAGTGACAGAGCAAAACACACCTGGTGGCACAAGGAAGAAACAGCAGGGAGTTTCCATGCTGTTTCCATGCAACATATTTTTCTCTTTTCTGTTGTAGACTCATCCACTGAATTGACAGAGATGTTGCTAAGTACTTTGGTTTTCATCTTTTGCTCTTAAAAATGAGGTTACAAATGTGTTTTGGGATTTTCTGGGGGTGGGGGTTGTTTTGGTTTTTGGTGTTTCTTTTTGTGTGTTTTGTTTTTGGTTTTGTTTTTAGTTTTGCTTTTTTTGTTTTGTAAGTAATTTGGAACAATAAAAACAATAAAAGAAAACAAATAGAAAAATTATCTGGGCTTGAATACGTCAATTCTAAGTGCAGGAGTTTGGTTGACTTTCTTTGCATTTGACATTCAAGTAGACTCATCTAGAGATGCTGAGGATCCAGAACTGAGAACAAGGCTTGGGGAGCTCTTTATAAAGCACAGTGACCCTGCTGCTCAACCTCACCAAGATGGAACAGAAACAAATGTAGGGAGTCATTAATGCAAGCCGTATCTTTGGACAGAAGGATTAGGAGTTAAAGTGGGCATGATATTAGGCAGTGTAAGTCCAGGAAGGCACAGGTGAGCAGCTAAGAGTGCAGGTAGTGTGAAGGACAATTTTGGTGCCTAGATAAAGACAAGACAGGTCTAGTATAGATTTTGTTATAGGGTTGTAGGGTGGTGGTGAGTTCATGGTGGTGAGGAAGAAGGGAAAGACAGCACTGAAGGAAGTGAGGGGAAGGAGAGAAGGGAACAGATTTTTTTGGGAAAATTCATCCAAAGTCTACAGCTTTACAACAGTTGTGAGTATGACCTTATTGTAGGTAGAAACACCCCCTTGCTAGAGAAATTCAGAGAAAAGAAAAGGTTAGAGCTGGCCTTGGCCTTCCATCAGGAAAGAGATGACTGCAATCCAAAAATGGTAGGTAACAGCAGATGAAGAGCTTGAGTAGAGTACATCGGCAGCCCATAGCAACCATGCTGTTAGAGAGCCTGCTCTTTGAAGGAGTCTTAAAATGCCAGCCCGTTGAGAGTAAGGACATAAAATAGGTATATGTAGGGGCCACAAAAAAAAACCCCAAAAAACAAAAACAAAGCCAAAAAAACAGAAAAAAACCAAAACCACAAAACAAACTGATACTGAGCATGTATGACAGTGTGTTTGCATTCACATATTATAACTATGTTCATAGAATAAAAATATAAAACTAAGTTTAAGCATTAATTGTGACATGGGACAAAAAAAGTCACAACACATGGAGAATACTACTCCTTCTTATCCCAAATTTAATTGAAAAGGAAGTGTGCAGAAAGTAATGGTTGAAAGCATCAAAAAGACATCACTCCTGGTCTCCAGATTGTCTTGCCACAGACATGGTTAAATGGTAATGAAGAAGGATCATAGAGGTGGCAGTTATGCTCTAGTAAATTAAGGAATGACACATTTTCTATTATTGTGACTTTTAGTCTTCATTGGAAAGAAGTACATTATTGTAACTAAGTATTTCAAATGAAAAATTTAATATTTATGTATATGCATCACAGATCAATTTAAAAATACAGTTAATTTCTGTGTGACACTTCAAATGTAATGTGTTTACTTTTGAGAATGATGTTTTATGCTGTTTAACTCAATTTAATTTTCTCCTTATTCAGATGCTATTGTGAAATGGTTGAAGCATCTCAGAATCTTTACAAAAAAAAATTCAGTATTTTGACTTAATTTTTAAGACAAAATAACACCTAGTTCTTTATCCAGAGTTCTGAAAATGTTCCATTTAGGAGTATAAATTCAGCAAGATGACATAACCGCCAGACTTTTCCAGTGATGTATGAGTTTTCTGTTTGATGCTGCCAAATAAACATAATGAGCAAAGTGGCTCATTAGAATTTTCGTCACCACCTAGCATTGAAATAGAATGAATTCTGTTCAGTGGAAATGCAGTTGGCTTTATTGCACTTTTCAGCGTTGAGGGAGCAGAGATAGGAACAAAAGATTCCTATTAAGAGCACACAGATAATCTGCAGTTCTCTTAAGAGATTAGATTCCTTGAAACTCAGCAAAATTGCTTCTGAAACTCTGCAACACAGTGCTTTACATATACTGCCATCTGGCTCAGCACTGTAAGCACAGAAAGAACTGAAGTAGTGTGTTCTCACACAATGATAGGGATTTGTGCTTCTTCATGTAACATTTATTTTCTGTCTTAAAGTTAGTGGTTCAAAACAATAAGCTCAGTTTTAAAATATGGGTGCTTTAATGAGCTATCAAAATCTCACACTTAGAACCTGATTCAAAGACCATTAAAATCAATGCAAGGGCTGACTGTCACTGACATTGGTGGGCTTCACAGCTCATCTTTGCATTTATAATCAGCTTCAAAATACTCCTCAAGGAAGAGTTTTTCTTTCTTCTTATGTTTTCAGAGAGGTACTGAAGCTATATGTTTTCCAGAAGCTTCTTTGTAAGGAAACTTTTATGTAATAAGTCCTATAGAAATGTACTCGTCAATGATAATATTACATTCACAAATTATGGCATTTTTTAGGTTAACAGAAGTCGTTGGTCCCCATTTAGTGCTGAGATAGAATTGAATGCCTTTGGCACCATTTACTGGTAAACATATTGAAATATTATTGCATTACTATTTTATGTTGATGGACAATCATTTATTAATACAACTGTAAGAAACATATGGGTATTTCCTATGTATTCCTGCTTCCAGTGTAGGAATTGTTTAGGCAGTCTGTCATTTTCATAAGCAGATGACAGGCAATATCAGAGTGGCAGACTTCCTACAAAGTTCAACCTTGACCGTCTGAGAATTTTATGGGAGAATAGGTGGCTTAAAGCTATTTCGCTCTGTGACTATTCCACTTAGGCCAGAAAAGGGTAATTTTATGGGGTTGCTTTTCAGAGTTAACCTGCATCATCTCTGTGAGAAACTAGCATGAAAAGATTTTGACAGTATATGATTAATGTCCTGGGCTGAAGAAACAAATCAAAATGTGATTTTGCCACTGCTCATTGTGCCGCATTTTAAACGAAGAATGCCAAGTGTAATAAACTATTATTTTGTTGCTGGATGAAGGTTGCAGAAGGCCACTGTGTCATCACTGTTAAATTTATCAACCAGGGTTCTGCAGGTGGACATTAAATCTCTTGTAATGTCAGCGTGAAACATCCATGATCTAATTGGCTTGACTGCAGACACTCCATGTAGCTGCAACTTAGAAAGAAAGGTCAGAATTCAAAGAACAGATGGCAACTGGCTAAAGTAATTAAGTGCTGAAAAATCCAATGCCTCTTTACACACTTTGCACAGAATGTTTAATCGGAAGTTTGACCAACAAAAGCAGGAACTCAGCATTTTTTCCTCTCTTCTGACTCCAGGAATTCAATTTCTACCAGAAATTTAGCATTAAATGAAAATGAATATAAATTTATAGCATTAAAAAAACATGGAATATATTTATAAAATCTCCCAAATAGAACAAGAATCTTGATCTGCGAAAAGCAACTATTTTACTTTAGAATGTTGTTTTCATTATGCAAGACATTCCTGTAGAGAATAGCAGAGATGGATAATGAATTATTCTGTTATCATTTGTCCTTAGCGCTTTGTTCCTCAGTTCAGATACAATAGATTATGGTTCTAGTTATAGCCACATGGTCAGCAAAATGAACTGTCAAATTACTGAGAGAGGAACTAAGTCAGGATAATTTAAATCAAAACATTTACGACCACAATATATCTTAAAACACCAGGAAGAACTGGTCATGTTAACAAATTGCTTTGGGCAAAATGGCTTTAACATGGGCAAGTTTACTTAATCTAATTTACTGACAATTAATGCAACGTTTCTTTATTGATTCAAATATAAAAAAGACATAGTTTGTTCAATAAATATTTAGGAAGTCTCTTTCCCCAGGTTCAGTTCCCATTGTTTTTGCTGCATTTTTTACTTGAGCCCCCTCCCAGGACCCAGTCATTCAGAGGTATATCTGTCCCAGCGTGGGTTATCCGCAGCCAAGGTGAGTAGATATTAGACATAATATAGTGCCTTTCACTATGACTTTGAGAAAGCTCAGTTTCCAAAATTTTTATTAAAAAAAAAAGAATGTTGGATGGGCAGCTTACTGCGCAATTTTGAGCAGCAGCAGAAAATTTACTCCTTATAGTTTAGATGCTCCCATCATGCAACCCCTGGCCCACCACTGTCCTGTGATTAATGAAGTGGAAGGCAGAGAGAACAGTGTGAGACAGCAATTAATGGCTGCTAAAAAATGCAGGCATGCAGGTTTGACTTCATAACACCAAATAAACAAAGCTGTTCAGACTGAACAAATTTGCATTAAAAGTTTTGAGGTGGATTTTTACCAGAGATCAATGTATGGCTTTTCTGCTATGACAAGTATGTATTCATCGTATGCATTTCAAAGCAGTGTATTGTCACGATCAAACAAACCTGACTGACTCACAAGAAACTCAGCAACAGGAAAATTTCAGACTTAGACTGGTTTTATGAAGATGTAACAAAGGGTTTCAGGCATTTTGATGATTAATCATTTTGTGTAAATCTGTTAGAACTGCACAAATATACTAGACAATTTTTTCATGCTTGAGGTTTATAAACTTGTGTTCTGTAATGAGTTCTGTATTTTCTATATTTGTTATGGATTTTATAATGAATTTGAAAGCTAACTTAATTTTTTAAACCCTCAACTTCAGTGCAGAAGTTGATCAAATAATTGCGACTTCAAAACTTATGAGTGTTTTCTTTATAGCTATTGCTCCCTATTGAGAAAGAGAGTATGCATGAGTAAAATTCACATCCCTTTTTCTTTCTTGCTTCTACTTCTGAAATGAAAGAAAAACAGAAGAGGATGGGAGAAAGTGTGCATGAAGGAATTTGAAAGTTTATGTTAGTTTATACCTCATAAATGGATTTCTATTTCTTTATTGCCCACACTCAGCTGAGAGTCATTCCTGATTACCTTTTTCCTAATGGGCACAGTTCTTGCTTTTTTTACACTAGTGGATGTCATCATTGCTTGATCCAACAAATTACTATGCATCAAATACAGATTCATTATAGTTGATCTGTAGATAACTTTCTGTTCATATGTTAAGGCTCAGGGACGTTTCAGCTGATTTTTTTGGTTTACTGTGGCTTCTCTTACTTATAAAGACATAAACCACCACAGTCTTGCCAAAACGTTGCTGAAATCTTGGAGAACTCTACAAAACTGACATATCTCAAAAATATAGGGAGAAAAGAAGTCAGTTTTTTTCATACTAAGAAACTTATCAGTAACCTCTTATAACACCTAAACTGTGAACTACAGACTTTGACGGACAATTCTTATGGTTCATTCACAGTTTTTGCTCTTCTTGACATAATCTTACTCAACTTCTTTTAGGTGAGAAATGAGAATTGTTTACTCTTGGAATATGACTGAAGCTTAACAGTTTAAAAATAACAAAATGTTCTTCACTTTTTATTAAATTAGAAAAATTGAACACTTAGCAGTAACATTTTGTCTTTTCAATCCGTCCCTCTGGCACAAATTACATGAACATACTTCACACCTCTTTTATTATTTGGCTGTTTCTGTGCTTTCCAAAGTTATGTTTTCTTGACAGTGAATACAATCTATCAGTAAACATCATCCAGAATATGAGAATCATTCTTTGAATAAAATCCATTGGAATATCAGTCTTCAAATAAGGTTTACAAAGAAGCCAATGCTACTAGGTAAGACCAGACTACAGTTAGAATCTTTAATATTGTCTCCAGGTCATAGCATCAGTTTAATCCTTTTCTGGTTATATTTATTATTATCTTAGTCCTTTGAGCCAAATCTTGTAATGAGGCACTTTTAGGACACGCTGACAGTTTTGCAAAACAGAATTAACTGGAAGGAGAGAAAATTAAAAACATGTGAATATGGAACAGAGGAAAGACTTAGCAGCTGCTATTATCTGATTCTGTGGCTCACAATCTACTGTGAACTGTTCAAGTGGCATGATAAATATGAAATTATAAAATTGATTGGAAAGAACCAATTATTTGGTTTCTCAGTATACTGGCTCTTAAATTACTCTACTGACCACCATTTCTTCCTCAAAGCCATGTGGCCCATAAAGTGGGTGCAACAGGTGGTAAATTTCTTCTGAGGGACACTGACCTTTGATGTAAGTTAATTAAATTTATTTCTAGGACAGGCCATTTTCAAAATGTGTAAATCAGTATAGTTCCACTGAAATCAATAGAATAATGTTCCTTTGCATATTTTACCTCTCCCTAATCTTATTTTTTTCTATGGGTTTCTTCATGTTGAATGTATAAGACACACATTTTATTCATCCAACTCATGTATGTTGAAACCCAAGCATATGGAAGTAAACAGAAAGACTGTCAATGACATTCATTGTCTTTGAAAGAAATTCAAGATTAAAGGAGAAAGAAGAATTTCATAAGTATACTTTTTCAGAGGAACACATGTACTTGTGTTTTGGTTTTGCTTGGTACTATAGATAAAGTACTTCTGAAGAAGGATTATAGATCAAATTTTTGAAATCCTAATAAGAAGAGGTTACCAAATGGTCTTGCATTGTCAGACAGAAGGTATGGAGAGGAGACGGAGTTAAATGACATTGGAGACCAGAGGTAGAGATGAGGCTGGGCAAAGAAAAATATTGTGAATAGCAGAAGTGTAATGTGAGAAAATGTAAAAAGAAGAAAAAGAGGAAGAAAAAGTCATTATATTATGATTTTAGACTATAGAATGGGAGCACTCCTCAGGTGGATGATACCAGGACTGAAGAAATTAATCAGAATTGTGATCACAGGATCACAGAATCAGCTAGGTTAGGGAAGACCTTTGTGATCTTCAAGTCCAGCCTACCTTGTCAACTTGGGGGCGGTTCTGGACTGCCTACTCAGAGGTAACTAACATTCCAGATTTCCTTGAGCTAAGTTAAGGCAAAATAATACTAAACAATAATTTAAAAATTTTTATTTATGGCACAGTGGTTGAAACCTTTTGGCACATCAAACAGCCTGTGGTAGCAACAATTTAAACATATCTGAACAGCCCATGGACTAAACCTCCTGAATAGCACATGGTAATGGGGATTTCTGAACTGCCCCTGGCAGAAGGAAATTAAACTTTTAAGAAGAGGAAAAAAGAAAGAGAAAAGATAGGAGAACAGAAGTAGAATAAATATCCAAGTTACCATCCAGTGTTTCAGAGCCATCCTTGGTCCAGTTCCTGCAGGTGGTGGATACATCCACAGCCCTTCTCAGCTGTGCTATTTACAGACTTGTCCTCATGCAGGTGCATCTTCTTATTCTCAAAGTTTTCAGAAGGGACTTGGGGGGCGGGCTCTTATGATTTTAGTTCCTCTCCCAAAAATAGATTCAAATGCGCTGCTGTCTCAAACTTGTTTTTAGCTGGAGTTACCAAAGATAAGGAAGTTGGTCCTAGAAAATCACCATCCTGCCTCGCAAGACGCTCTTTTCTAGCGGCACCTTATCTCGTTGGCATGGTAACATTCTCTTCTGTCAGTGTTTAAGACATGAAGGGTTTCAGGTTTACATTAACTCTTTCAGGCTTTCATTCTCTCACACCACCCCAGGGCTCAGTTGAATCCCATTAATATTTTCATAAAACACTCATTTTAGAAAATGTTCAGTTTGAATTTTGATCAGCCTTGTAAAGGAACACATTCCTGTTTGCAATCCATAATAAATGAGACAATGTTAGACCTGGCAGTGGAATGCAATGACAAATCTTCTAGGGAGTTTTGTAACAGACCTTTTGAAGAAAGGTAGTTATTATTTTCAGCATGCATAAATGCTTCAGGTTTCTGTATAGTGTCAAATACTATTTCTAAAGGGTATTACTTTTGAATTTTGTAATGAACTGGAGGCAGTTTCACCTTTAAAGATTTATGAACTGATGGGATTGTTGCCTTAAATGTTCTGTTGTCTGCACCTATAAACACTTAAATTACTGCTTTGTCTTGGACTTTTTAGTGACTTGTGAATGCTGCTGTAAAATAACCCTTATAGGACAATATATCACAGGAAGGTTACACTGTAACTGCTTCTGTGATTTGTTCTCCACTTCTGAAGCTCCAAACTGTCTGCAGATCACAGGCAAAGAAATCCTACAACAGAGACAAACTCATTTTGGGCTCAAGTGCATTGCAGCCAGGAGTTGCCTTTACAGAGCTTGTTATATTTCCTTAGGGGCATCAGGAATGGTTTTCCAAACTGCTCAGATGACTGCTGCCTCTCACACAAACCACAGTTTGATTCAGGAAAGCTTAAGGCAAACCCTTTGTATTTAAGGCTTCTGCAAAAGGAAACTCAGCGCACCACTGCAGCTGGACCAGCATGTGCTCTGAGAGCAGGGAGGTGAGAGTTCATGCATTTATGTACTCCAGAGAAGTGCAGATACTTAATACTAGAAAATGCATTAAATACCTTTCAAAAGTTATTTTGCAATATGAAGACTTGCCTAAATTTCCTCTGAAAGAGTATTTTTTTTCCTTTTCAACCTTGTGTGAAATTCTTTTCTGTGTAAATGCTACATTACATAAACATAAAAAAACACTGATGGCAGAAACCCAGAAAAACAGATCTTTGCATAGAGCAATTGTTTTTCTATTGCTGAGGTAGAAAATCAATAGTGCATCAAATCTGCTTTGTTCTTGCATCATTAAGGACTTTGGTTCCAGATGGGTACATAAAAAATTACTTACCTCAGCTTGCATGTATATATTACAAAGAAAAACCTCAACCAGATAAACAAGCCTGCACTTTAAAGTATGTTCATTTTAAAATATTTTATTCATCTTCTACATTATACAGAACAAATCCAATCTAAACCCAGAAACACTGCTTCATTTTCCATCAGGAATCTCTGCCCATTTAACAGTGGCATATTATCTGGTATTTATGTTCGAAACACTTTTTTTTCTGTCATTATTAAACACTTTAAAATGTAGCATGATTGTAGTAGACACTGAGAAGGCTATCCTTAATTTTTTCCAATGCTTCTATAAATACTGGCTTTCATAAATATGTCAGATGGAGGGACAGAGAATGTAATAAAGAGGGTAGGGTATTATAAAACTGAAACTTGATTTTAAATTAATGAGTCTGTCCAATTGCTAAAAGTAGCTATTTTTATCACCTTGGTTAATTCATGACTGATTTGAAACAGCTAACTGGATTTAAATTGTCGGAAGTTATGTAGCAGATCTTTAATGAATAGGCCAGTTCACTGTCCTAAACTGAGAACTCTACTGAGAGGACTAATATTCACTGCTGTAGGTCTGTCCCTAATGCAAATGTTTCAGTTTTGTAAAAATGGCCTAAATATTTGGCTTCTTGTGAATATTTTATAAAAATGCTTTTAATCCCAAAGAATGTAACTACAAGATTTATTTCTTGTAGAAAGCACACTTTTCTAGGAAATTCAGCAATCTAATAAACAATAGTGAAATAGCAAATATAAAAATATCTTAAGGAATGGAAATTCTAGCTGCAATATTTGCAATACATAGAGTTGTCTGGGATTTTAGTCTTAATTTTATCTGTGATCTGACCTACTTTTCATTTGTGTCAATGGAAGTAATTTGTCTTTAATTCAAAATCATTTGCACTTCAACCAGGCAGTATTTGGACTTCTACCTAATGAATTGGCAAGTATGTGCTTATATGCTGGAGAAGAAAGGACCTGGATCTTTTTACAAAAGCCAGTGTCTTATGATTAATACTCCTAGGTGAAGCCAGTGTCTTATAAACATGTTTGGAGTTTTCATTTTATCATCTTCTATATATCTTTACAGTTTTGGTTTTTTTTCTTTCCCCAACTTTCTTTTCCAGCTAACAATTATTTCTATTGAAACTTAACTGCCATCCTTACCAGTGCTTCTAGTAGTGCTTTTCAACACCCTCAAGCAAATTTGCTGAAGGAATGTGCCTTCTGGCTGAGGAGACAGCAGATTTTTTTTAATCACATTAGCTGTAGCAAGGGCAACAAGATGGCATCTACTTCTTGTCTTTTCCAACTGAGATATAAATTTTATTTTCTAACAGACATTCTGTCTGTACTGTTACTCTGCAGTAACAAAATCAGATGTACACTCTTAGGTGACACAGCTCTATTTATACACTAGTTGCAATAATAGAGAACACAGTTAGAATTGACTAACATAATCTGCCCAACAAATGATCTTCCTGCTTGCACTTTTCCCGTGATTTAGTGTACAGCAAACAAAATCATGGTTAGGTTTGCATTTGGAATTTCACACTACAACTTCCATGGGGAAAAAGGGTTATTGTCCAACTGAGAAGTGAGAAATTAGAAATCTGACATTTTATTTTGTGTGATTTGGTCAACACTTGCTTCTCAAAAATGCCCTTATCCCATTTTCAAAATCTGTTTTTACAGAAATCCATATTCTTATGCTTAATAATTTAGTGCATCTTAAAGCCTAGAATTTGCAGACACAATAGTTAATAATGAATAATTGGGAAAGACCAGACTTTGTGCGAAAATACAAACACACTTGCAGAAAGGTGAACAAACACTTGGGGAGGAGAGGATGGGTCACCACAGGGTATTATGTGAAGGAAGGGAAAGCTTGAGGAGGGGGCTGTAAAATCCTCCTGCTAAGATCAGAGCAGAGGGGGGAATGTTTATGTATATATTTAGGTTTTTGAAACATGAATATTTATGAAACACCCTCCCCTCAAATATACATATCTTGCCATGGTTTCTGTCTCCCACTTAATTCTTTCTTCTCACTAAGATACCTTACACTCTTCAGACATATTTTAGATACTGTTTTCTTTCTTCCCATCCCTAAAACCTCTCCATTGCTGGCAAATGCAGCCTGCTTTAATGATTTTATTAAAATAAAAACAATTGGATGAAGGAATAGAAATTATGAAGGGACATATTTGGGTCTGCTTTTAGCATTTGGATAAATGGCTGCCTTGACAAAGATCACTAATTTTCATGAACATCTCATTTTTACATTATTTTCTATTAATAAATTAATGAAATAAAATGGAAGTTACCAGTTCAAGGACATTCAGAACAAGAAATCTCGATTAATAAGCAAATATTGCAGTAATTAAAAACACAGGAAAAAGGGAATTATCAGAGAATTATAGAAACAGAACATAATTCTGGACTTGCAGATAAAAATGTATTTGTATATATTAGTGAATATACCTCAGCTGGTACATAGATGTAGAAGCGGGTCACACATGTTCATGTTACAAAGACTTAAGATTGGGCCTTCAATGTAACTCAGAATAGAGTGTCATGAATCACTACAGTGTCTGACACATAAGAATTGACACGTCTGTGAAAATACTGTCAGAAATTGCCTCTGAAACACAGGCAAAACTAATTAAATTATAAGATAAATACTTCACCCTAAGAAAATGAAATTATACAAAGAATTTTTTGTCTGATACTAACAATCAGAAAAAACATTTTTGCTAGAGTTGGGAACTCATTAATGTTGTGGATAGTGAAAAAAATCCTGTGATTAAAGATAAATTAAAAAATTTAAATTAAATTTTTATTTGGAAGACAGAGACAACTCAGATGTTGTGCA
Organism: Illadopsis cleaveri; assembly: GCA_013399915.1. NCBI lineage: Eukaryota > Metazoa > Chordata > Aves > Passeriformes > Timaliidae > Illadopsis > Illadopsis cleaveri. Next base: position 130,399 of record VXBB01020350.1, on the reverse strand, counting down.
TCCACGTTAAAGAGGGCAGTTGATTTCTCCATAAAAGGGAATGAAAATTGTATATCAATGATTCAGCACAGGGAATTGGAGTAGAACTGAAGGAATTTGGACCACAGGACAAAGACAGACCAAATGATAATGTAGAGGAAAAAGTTTAAGAAATGGGAGTACTTATTTCCCTATGCTGAAGGTACAGCAGGAAGATCTAAAGAGACTCAATACTTGCACAGATGGAGGATTCAGAAATTTCCAGTGAAAAGGAAGATATTTGTAGCATGTTTTCAAGATCTCTCATGACCCTCAAGGTAGGTAAAGGACTCTTTCATTACTCTCAAGGAAAATAAGCTGCCATTCATTCAACTGTTGTTATTCCAGCTGGGTGCATGTAGTCTGTCAGACAGGAAACAAGAGATGTTATCCCTTTGTGTAGCAATTAACACACAGCAGTACCACACACTGCTGACAATACTTAATTGTCATACAGGACCAGAATATTCTCAGTGCAAGGGAAAAAGATGATCAATAACAATTCAGGTTTGCAATGTGGTGTCTTGAAAGACAATTCAGGTGTGAATGATACAATGGCATCAGCTCTCACAAGGCGCAATGCTTATAGTGAAAAAAGAATTAATTACTGGGCTAAGACATGCAACCACTGTTCAAGAATTTATGTCATGTTCACTCATATACATGAAAAATAAAAAGTGTCCAAGAGAAGAAGACAGTTTCATCACAGTATTTAATATTTTGAAGATACAGGTTTTCTAAGGAAACAGATCACAAAAAATTAGTATACATATGTGTGTGTTTCTGTAAGTATAGTGATGAGACAAACTGTTAAAGAAATAAAATTTCAGAAATTATGCTGAAGGAATGAGCATTTTCACAGCAGTAGAGAAGACTGCATAAGAACTCAGAAATAAATATCAGTGGGCCAGGATGAAGCATGTAGCCTACTCTGAGTTCTGGCTGCTGTTTAACTAGGAAAAGATCTCAGTTATGTTAGTGAAGGAGAAAGGGCAAGCAAGGTACAGATATTTCTGGACTGGACTATCTCTCTAATGAGAATCTAAAACTTTCATGACTCCTTGACTAATAAGCACACCCAAGTTGTATATTAATAACCTTTATTGCTCAGAAGAAAAATCTGATTCTTCATGGAAGACTGGCCATTTTGAAAATGCTCAATAGATTTTTTTTAACTATACTCCAGTTGACTTTCATTTCAATGAATAATATAAATGACATTGAAAAGTAAAACTTGCTGCTTAACAAGATAAAACAAGCATATCACATCTTCATAATGCACTTAGAATAGTTCCATTTCAAATTCATTCAATTAATTTGGAAAATTTACAGATTTGAATGTTTTTACAAATAGTGGCAAGATTTCCTCAAAAAATGTTTTTGTTATCCAAAACAATTGCACAGTTTCGCTTATTTTGCAGCACAGAAACCAATTTCAGAAGAATGTTTTCACAGTAATTGTGAGCTGTGATAAGGAAAACAATTGCTACAGAAAGGAGTTAGGTTAGAATTAAACCTTGAAAATAAGCAATTTAATCTGCTGAGCAACTTCGTGGCGTCAGAGAAACAACTGCAATATTTGCATGGAGGAAATGTTCCAATCTTGCTGGTACTGTTGTACACTCTGGGCTCTGAACTGTAACCTCAGATTTCAAAGTGATGGATGCCACCTCCATTGCTCCATAACACTGCATGTTGTGCTGCTTATACACACCCATAAAGAGGTGGTGTTAGATTTCAAAAAGTATACTCTGCTCAGAGCTGGAATGAAAGTAATAAAAGACCCTCTCGGGAGGAAGAAGCAAATGGAAAGGTACAGACATACTGAGTACTTTTAGGACTAAAACTCAGGAGCCAGCAAAAAGGAACAGAATGACATGGAAAATATCTATGTGAAAAGAGGTTCCAAAAGCATTATACCTATTCATTGTTACGCATTCCAAAGAATTATCTATTTTGTATGCACAAATCAAAATTTACTTGCATTGATGGTATGATTTCTGTTTGGTGTTTTCTCAACCTCATTAATTACCTCAATTACTTAAAGGTGACTTAGATGAACAGCAACTGAATATGAATGTAATTTGTTAATAACATTCATTTCCATCCCTTCCTTTCAAGAAGATTATTTCACAATTTGACATCATGAGCAAGATACTCTCAGAGTCTGTGAAAATGCTATTCTATGAAACATCTGCTTTTGAATTGGATCCAATTATCTTCTTGTAGTTTGATTAGGACTGTTGGATTTATGTTCTTTCCTGAAGTTAGTACTCTCACACTCTAGTAATATTATAGATTTGAAAGGGAGGACCTTTTAATTTTTCATGCATCTAGATGCTCTTCTCTAGTCTACGCCACTCCTCTTCCAAGTGATTTCTTTTCCCATTTAAATCATAACTGCCCAACAGCTACATTTTATCAAGTGTTCAATGTTTTGTCCAGGAACATTCCTTTATCTTTGCTTTATTTCCAATGTTGTACACTTACATGTTTAGTTTCACTTCTTTGGTCTTCAGGTCACAGTATTTTGATTAAGTGATGTCTTCTCTATCTCTAAGCCTTTCAGTTGAACTGAAATAAAAAACAAAAGCTAAATAAAAACTCCCAAACAACTCAAACCAAATCTTTTTTATGTCTTAAAAAACCCCAAAAAAACAAACAAAAAAACCCATCCAAACTTTTTTCACTTCTGTTAATTTCTGTCATTTTTATTGGATATTTATTTCATTAGCATCAAATCAATCTCTAAAATTCTTTTAATTTTCCTCTTCCCTTTTGTTAATTAATTGATAAGTGTTAATTGATAGTACTTATCAATTAATCAACAAAATAATTTTCATTTCTATGTAAGATTTACATTGTTAGTCTCTAATTTCATAGAACAATAGGTTTGGGTTCGAAGGGACCTTAAAGAACAGCCATGGGCAGGGACATCTTCCATCAGACCAGTTTCTCAATATCCCATTGAACCTGGCATTGAACACTGACCGGAATGGAGAGCCCACAACTTTCCTGGGCAAGCTTTTCCAGCACCTCACCACCCTCACAGAAAATAATTTCTTTGTAACATCTAAACTAAATTTCCCCACTTTCAATTTGTACCCATTACTTCTGTCCTAGCACTACAATTCCTGATGAAGTACCCCTCTCTGGCTTAGCTGTAAACCCCTTCAGATACTGGAAGGTTGCTGTGAGCTCACCATGTAACCTTCTCTTCTCCTGACTGAATAGCCCAAACTTTATCAGCCTGAGTTCTTAGACATGATGGTCCAGTTCTTTTATCAATTCCGTGGCCCTCCTCTGAAGTTGCTCCAACAGTTCTCTGTCCTTCTTATGTTGAGGACACCAGAACTGTACCCGGTACTTCAGATGGGATCACACAAGAGCAGAGTAGAGGAGGAGAATTGCACAACCCTCTCTTCCCCAGAAAAGAAATTTAGAGAAATTTGATTTAGCTTTTCTATTCACTCATATTCAGCCTTGCATTGTTATTTGATACTTGTTTTCATGGGATATTTATTTGCTTGTTTTATTTTCAAGACTCTATCAAGAAAGCAAAGGAAAATTGAATGATTAAGATGTAAAAAATATTTGCCTCAAGTAGCAAAATTTAGAGTTTCATTGACATCTCCTTAAAGCAATGGAGAGAATCAGTGTTATCAGAGGTCTCTAAACTGTGTAACAAGTGTTGGACAGTGCTCCTCTGTCTCAATATCATCACTTACCTACCTGTGTCCCTTTGACAGTCATTGATATATAACCAGTGGGTTTGTCCCATTTTGGAGAGTGAAGGGAGTATAGCTGACTTCCATCACCCACTTCATGGCCGGAATGACACATTACTGGAGTTTCCTCTCTGTTTCTCAGCCTGAAGTAGACTTGTGGTCTCTGCATGAGGCAGGGACCTGCCCAATCTCATTTAGCTGGGCTCCCTGGTTTTGAAGGTAGCAGCAGAGGGGTGAGCGCTGCCATCAAGGTTGAGTTGGTGCAATCTGAATTCAGATTCACAGCTTTGGTTTCTTCTTGATTTGATGGCTTTGAACTTTTCAGTCACATGTTTGCTAGGTATCTAAATTGCCTTCATTAAATAAGCTTGCTGCCACAGCTTCCAGTGAAGCCATCATATACAAAATCCTGTAATTTCCATACCATAAAATTACATTCCAACTAATGTCCACACATTCAAACAATTTTTTTCCCATTCTCTGCTCTTACTATTTCATCATGTCACACTTCTTGTGTTGCATTTCTTCCTGTTGCTCCGTGTATCCTTTCCCTAGTCTTTTAAATTATTTTCATCTGAGTGGTGTTTTTTCTTCTTCTCCTTGCCATGAAAGACATGACAAAATTAAGAGCAATATTAGAAAATATAGGATTCAGTATCATTATCTCCTCTTATTATTTTCAGCTTTATTTTACCCTACCAAGGCATCTTGGTCTTAAAGTCTGACGAGCCCTGGACTGCCATCTAGAAGATGACACCATGTTCTGACACCAGAAGGCTAATTTTTGTCCTACTCATTAAATTCGATCATTGATCATTTCTTGTATTTCTGAAAACTAGTTCCCAGCCATGCTAAGGGATGAAGTTCTTTCTTTTATCTAATCAGTTTGAGTAGATGCTTTGCTGAGTTACCTTCAACCCCAGAATGAAATGGAGAAAGGAATGTGTGGGATGCAAGTGTTACATTGTCTGATTATGTGTGTATCTCGAGTACCAGCAACAAAGCATATTGAAAATAGTACACCTAGCGATGGTTGTCAGTGCAAGATAATTTTAGTAAGACCCAAATCTACAAATTAGCCAGTCAAACATGCCATTCTTATTTATCTTCTCTCTTAACTTCATTTCCACTGAGTTCAATAGCTTCCCTTCTGTATTTCAGATGATGTTTAACCCAGATGAATAAACTACTGCACATAAACAGCATTTTTCTTTTTTACCCTATGCAATTTATTTTATGATTAAGAGAAGTATAATAACTGAGTACGTGGCTATGTGCTTTCACTACAGTTCTCTGTATCAATGTTAGGACCAAAATGATAATCTAGTTTGTATACTCTTAATATTTCTAATGAGGTATTCATTAATATTCCAAAGTCATTATCCAATACTTTAACAATTTTGACATTAATTAGATTTATAACCACATAAAGCCTGTGGCATCCTGTTCCTTTCATAGTCAATCTTCATCTCAGATTGCATAGCAAATGGGAAACAAGAAGATGCTACACAGTCTGTAATATCACTGATATAAAAGCCAGTATACTGACTTCTAAAGAGCTGAAACAATGTTTTAATTATGCTAAAACATTAATAACTTTCTCTTCTTGGATTTGATAGTGTTAATGCATAAATTTAATTTTTGTCCTTGACAAATGATAATGGATTTTCTCCATAGGCCAATTAGCATTTAACAACAATTAAGTGAAAAAGATATGTAATGATCCTGATGGAATGAAACTACTTGTTGCAGGCAATTCATGGGACAAAATGACATATGCCTGTCTGAAAATGTTAGAGAGAAAATTCCCAGCTCCTCTCTTTCTCACCCAAACATATTTTAATTCCAAACAATTGCTTATTTTACTAGTGATTGGCATAATTTCACACATTTATATCATACACAAAGATTGCATAAACAGCTGAGGAGCAGACTTTTTTTTTCCCAAAGTCCAGCTGTTTTCCACTGAGTACACAGATTATTAGACAGGGTAATAAATCCCAATCTGTTCTTTTTTTTTTTTTTCTTCCTCGAAGTAATGAATCATGTAGCATTTTAATTTATCAATTGGTGATGACAAAACATAAGTGCAAAGAACATGCACCTTAAACTGGAAGAGCTCAGGTGTAGCATTTTTATTGGTATTATATATGGAGACTTATTTCTTACTAATATGCATGTAAGAATATAAATTTTTAATAAAGTTGAAGGTCATTTTTATGACAAGTGAGATGGTGTATCTGCTAATTACTCTGAGCTGGTCATATGTGTGTCTTTTTGACAGGAGTAAAAGTCAGGTCACTGTGAAGAGCTCTGAAATTCCACTCCTCTCCTATTTGCATTGGACATCTGCAAGACATTTATAGGATTTAATCAATAAACTTTCAATTCCTTCTTGTTCACATCACAGGTCATAATGACATTTACAGTAGCTTAAAGGTCATTTGATTTGTCTTCCTATTTTAGTGGGAAAAAATGTAGAATTATGAGGGAATGTTTTTCCAGAGATGAGAAAATAGGAAATGTCTAAAGTATAAATAACAAACTTTCCTACTGGCCTTTAGGTGATGGCTTTCATGCATTATTTGAAATCTATTTTAAGTATGTGTTTAAAAATTCTATAGTCTTGCATACCAGATGAAATGCCAATGAAAATCAAAACTATTTTATATGTGCGTACGGAGACACTGTTAATTAGCTAATTGGCCACTGAGCACCAAAATCTGACTATTAGTCTTCTATAACAATTGTTTTCATTTCCTTCACTGATGTTTTCATTTTTGCTGGCCTTTATTCTTAATTCAGTAAGGATTTGTATGAGCAGCTCCCAAGAATGTTATTAAGAATTGCAAGAATGATTCTCATGTAACAGGATGAATACATATCCTTAAAATTCATTATCCTCCAAAATAAACAAGCTGAAATAGTCTGTTAATAGCAAGTATAATAATGACAGGTTGGGTCTGAATGGTAGGAGTAAAATTTTATGAATACTAAGAGGCATGTTTTAAAGTATCACTCTGTGTTATTCATAGCCAGATGTTTAAGTAGCTATCCTAAACTGTATATTCAGCAGAAAATAGTTCATTTCTGCTAAACTAAATATTTAAATCAACTATAATTCAGGTCAAATTATTTTTGGCCTGATGAAAATATAGCACAATAATTTCCTGGCAAGTTTTTATTTTTCGGACCTTATATGATCTTTCTGTAACATATAATAACTGATGCAAATGCACTGTCATATGGATTAATGGCATCATTAGACCATCAGGCCCTTCTATGTTCAAATGTCACATTTAAATTTTATTATTATACAAATTTTAAAAAAAATAAATTCTTATAGAAAAACCCAAATACCTGCACAATCTATTTGAATGATAACTATCATAATGTAAAGATTGCAGTGTAAAAGTTTTCCATTAGGAACTAATATGCATGTGTTGATGAGAGGCATATTTCATTAAGTACAGTCATTAAAATGCTCCAATATGCCTGGCACAATAATTCCTTTTTGTTTGTTTATTTGTTTAAGACAGAAGAATCAGAAGTCTGAAAGTAAACTGAGTTCCAATATTTGCTTGCTAATTGAAAAGTTATGATTTTCCATCACAGATAAAGAGAGATGACATTTGAAGGATGAAAAATGTTCAGATACCAACTGATTAAGTACAAAGAATGTTGCTTTACTGAAGGATACTCTTTTTTAGTGAGAAATAAATGAAAGTTCAAATTTCTTGTGAGGAGAAAACAGCGCAGATAGACTTTCAACAATGGTAAAGATCCTGTTGTGGTCATTACAGGAGTATAAACTGAGGTCACATAAAAAGACTGAGGCACAAAATGTGCATTAGGTTACTGAGTCCATCAGGCTGAATTAATTTTCACTTTTTGTTTCTCCAGCATTTATGGCACCTTGATAATCCTCTTAAATTCCCTGGTGATATCAGACACTGATCAAAACATCTGTGGTATCGTTTGCTTTTCCATATATTTATGCAGGTATGTGTGTATCTATATTCCTTTTATTTGGATCAAGGATGTGTTAAAGAACAGATGTCAAATGTTCTTCAGTAATTTATGTATTCCTACAATCTGGGCTGTAAAAGGAGCATTATTACAACTGTTTGATTAACTGCTGCATTAAAAATATTCAACCTGGAAAGGAAAAAGCAAAATCTTAATCTTTTGACTTTAGAAGGAAATGAGGATCTTTCTCAGAAGGGCTGGGCAAGATATGCACTGTTAAAGGAACAGGGAAATAATTCTCTGTCATCCAAACCTTATTTCTGTACTCTGGAAGATGTTTCATGTGAACAAATGAGTGGGGACAGAGACTGCTAGTTATCTATCTGTAGGATCTGATGTAAGGAGTAAATAATCTGATGAATGAACAATATGAATATATACTGTATTTATCCTTAAACTTCCTGTACATAATGTTGCCATTTCTTACCTGCAACTACTTGACAGTTTGTTGAATAAAAGCTTATGCTGTCCGTACAGCAGCAATTGAAGTACTTGCCCCCCGTGTGGCTGCTTCTTAAACAATAAATGAACTACAGTTGCATCTGTGAAGAAAGAAACCCTTATATCAGGAACTGTTCAAAGAAACATAACACCAAGAATTGGAAAGGATGTGAATGAATTTTTACAATAGGAATAGATTTACGGTGAGATATCACTAATTTTAAAGTTTATCTGTTTTTTCTGATATTAATAACTATTTTTTAGTCATAGTTTGTCTATCCCAGTGTTTGTAACAGTACAAATCGAGCTTCAAGCATTTCAATAAATTGTCACATAGCTGGAGTGAGCAGCCTTTAGATCAGAAAGACTGTTAACAATGGGATTAATATAGTGTTGAGAAAGACTGCTAATTTTCCCATCATTGATGCAGTGTCAGTGACTAATACTTTGAGACAAATTCAATTATCAGTTCTTAACCAAACTCCACTAAAAGGACATATGGAAAATTAGAGTTGAAAACCTGGGAAAAATCCAAGGACCTTCTTTATAACTAAAAAGGTGAGCGACTACTATTTAACAGAGTTAACCATATGATTTTTTTTTTTTGTAATTTATTACTGCAAGAGCAGCAGCTGAGGTTAAATATATTTATAGTGTGTGGTACCAGAAGAATAGGACTTTTTCACCTCTTCTGAAGAAGCCAGTTAATATTAACATAGTGCCAAATTTGAAATTTGTATTGCCATTGTAAATCAGATCTAAACCAGATTTAATAGCATTTTAATTCTAGTAAGGAGAAGAATCATTTCAATGGTCATCAATTTTATTTGCTTACTTCTTAATTCTTGCCTGCATTAAAAACCCACAAAAACAACTTTACGAGGATAGAAGAAAGAAGACATCTTTCTAACGCCTAGTGCTTAAAAACATAAGTTTGGGGTTTTAAAGAAATTTTAGAGTTTACTCAATTTTAGCAAGTTTTAGGTATGATAGCATTGTGGTTAAACACAAGAACATTAATGTATCTGGATTAACTGGGCTGTAGCCAGGTATGGAAAGCGTCCAAGCAGAAAAGGACTTGGGAGTGCTGTTTGGCAGCTGGCTGAGCATGAGCCACGGTGTGCCCAGGTAACTCAGTAGGCCAATGGCATCCTGGCTTGGATCAGAAATAGTATGGCCAGGAGAGTTGGGGAAGTGATAGTTCCCCTGATATCAGCACTGGTGAGGCCACACCTCAAATCCTGTGTTCAGTTTTGGGCCACTCAATTCAGGAATGACATTGCTGGAGCAAGCCTAGGGAAGGGCAATGAAACTGGTGGAGAGTCTAGAGGGCAAGTGCTATGAGGAGCAGCTGAGGGAGCTGGGCTTGGAAAAGCTTAGAAAAGGTAGTTGGATGCTTCAAAAATTTTGATGGAAAATGAGATTTCTTCTTGAACTGTGTAAATGGATGTAGAATTTTTGCTAAGAATGCTACTGTAAAACATTACTAGCTCCTCTGAGCTGCTTGGTATGAATGTGAGCAATATTACTATAATGATAATCAAACAAGAAAAAATGGAAGTTACCTTAATACTTTGGATGTATAGACACCACTTAACCCGAGGAAGGTTGTAAATCTGAGGACTGGGTATCCATCTACTTACTCTATGAAATAATTAGGACTGGGTACCCATCTACTCATTGTATGAAATAATTATTGCCATTTTCAACTTGACCATTGCTCTACTGATTGCTGCTCATTTATTGACCTTTCTGGGTCTACCATTGTAAGCATAGTGTTTAGCACTAGGAGCTATACACGTTGTTGTCTGTGACATTCCTTTAGTGAACACTGTGACAGAAAACATATATTTCTGAGACTGCATAGTTTATTACGAAGTTGTGATAAATTTTCATTCACATTTCCCAGCAGGGATCAGTTGGAAGATCAGGGAAGGCAGTGGCATTAGCATCAGCAGGGATTGCATCTGAGTCACACTTGCAGAGGTGTTTGGAATAGTGCATGTTGTGTTTCCAGGTTTGATAATAGTTTGCCAGCTTTGTACCGAGGGAATGCTTGCAATCCACTATTGTTTTTCAAGCACAGCCTTCTAACAACTTGAAAAAGAATAACTAAATTTAGACTCCTCTATTATATTCAGCTTGGCAATATTTAATTTATCCTTATCACAGTCTGGTGCATGGAGCAAACACTTCCATTATATTGATAGGAAAGCACAACACTGCCAATTTCCTGTGAGCTGCTGGTTAGAAAAGGACAATTGTGTCTTGTTTACAGTGGTCAATCTTTTTGGAGTTTGGAGGTCTCTTTGAAGTCAAGGAGACCTACAAGCCTTTAACTTGGAGAAAATTATTGTCTCTGGGGCATCCAATATAAAGCCTGTCTTCATCTAAGAGAGACAAGGCCTGAAATTTGAACCTGGATTTCAGCCATTTGGTCTCTGTTATAAGGGAGACAAAACAGGAGCAAAAAGAATGCAAAGAAAGAATGGATCAATTTTGTTGGTCTCACTCAGACACAAGAAAACAATCCAGAGAAATCTAAACCAGTATCTTTTGAAGAAATATTCAACAAGACAGCATTTTTCAATGAAAATATATTTTGTTGAAAACTTTTTAAAAGCTCCAGTTACTTTATTTCCAGTGTTTTACTATCTGATTTTATGCAACATTTCATTATAAATTCTATGCAGCAGAAGTAGTCTTATCTTTTTCATCAGTGAATATATATTCAAAAGCATTTGTATAGGAAAAAAATAGTGGTTTAGAAAACAATTGCTTTCTAAGTATCAAAAAATAAAAATTGAACTTATTTAAAAAAAGGCTTGAAATATGCATGTGAACAGATAACTACACATATGTATATACTAGGAGTCAAAATCAACTTCAGTCTTAATAAATGTGGATCCATTTATTGTATACCATAAGACTGATCCTGGGATGCAACATCTATGAGCTCCTTAGGCTAAGGTAATGGAAATATCCTGCTGCATGTCCAAAGTCAGACTAACAGATATGGGGCCAAGGAAATCAGCACGAAACAGTAGTGCCAAGGCTTTTTGGAAGTATTAAGATGCTGAACTGCAGATCAGTATACCCTAGGCTAACAAAGTTTGACTTTTCCAGGCTAAGCTTAGGATACAGAAACAAGTGAATTGGAATGTAAATTTCTAGGTAGCAAGTGGGAAGAAAGACACTGAATATAAATGATGAGAGAGAATGTAGACAAAAATTGCAATGAGCAATCTGCTCACTTCAGTATAAAGATGCAAATAAGTGGGCTAAACGGAATGCAAGAAAGCTTTTTTGGGAAAAGTAAAGAGGAAAGCTTATTGTTTTGTGCTTTCATGCTGTGAGATATTTATTATGAAAACAACACATTAGTAGTCTATTCAGAACTTGTCTACTCGTAACTTTAATCACTTTGTTGTTCATAAGATACTGAAGGGGAGAAAAATTTAATGTTTGTGAAAAGAGAGTTCAGTGCATGTCCTCATTTACTTAATATAAAGCTGTGCAGTTCCAGATTTAAGGGAAATAAAAGCAGTCAGATTTACAGTATACAGGATTATTTGAAGGAGCCTGACACCTGTTAAAGACAAAAATATACAGCTAGTAATCTGCAGCTCATGTCTTCTTCAACTTTGGAACAAAGGGTCAGAACAATTTTTTTCTTGTGACCAAAGGTAGTGTTTAAAACACTTTTGAACAGGGATATAGGGACAACTGCTATTACTGTCATTAGTGTTGTCACGACATGTGTTTCATGCTGTCCACAGATAGTAGAACTGGAACCTAAATTGCACTCTTCTGTGTTTTTGTAGTTCACACAAGACCGTCTTAAGTCTATCAGGAAAAAAATTGATGAAGTAAAAGGCAGCAACACTAACCTGTTTCATTGGATGTTGTCTTCTAATACTACAAATCCAGAAGACATTCCAAATATAGCAATGTAGCCTTGTAGGCTTCCTTGTCTATTCATCCAAAATCCTACTGTAATTCAGGCTGAAAACCAATTTGCAGATACCTACTAAATAGGTATGCAGTGTTGATTGGCTCTTTAAGATTTGTTTTCACACCACAGCATAGTTCTTCTGGTTAATTCTTTGCAAACATTTTTTTATCAGTGCTTTATAAACTAAAAGAAATAGAAATGTATTTATATAAATGCATGTATTAAATCTTTCTGGACCAATATTTTATCACATCACAACAGTGAAAATGTCTACAAAAAGAAACGCAGTGTATAAAAAGGAGTAATTCAAAGGGGAAAAATAAACCCCAGCCCTGATTTCTTCAAGGCATTGTCTAAACCATACAAAACACTGGATGGGAAAGGTAAACTTCAGCTTTGTCCTAGAAGTAAAAGCTCAGCAGTTCTGTCAAGACAGTACATAAGGAGGAAGTAGATCAAGGGAATTTGTCTATTTGCATTTACATCAGCTCTTTAGAATCTGTTGTTTTTGTTAAAGTTAGTTGCAGTATCTGACTGAACACAATAATGAATTTTTTCTAGTTCGGCTGAAAAAAATTTGAGGCCCTTGGGACCTTATGTCAGTGTAAATAGTGTTGTAAGTGGCTATAGATCTCCCTTTTGATTTCTGTTTCAGTGTTTCTNGGCCCTTGGGACCTTATGTCAGTGTAAATAGTGTTGTAAGTGGCTATAGATATTTTTGATTTCTGTTTCAGAGTTTCCCTTCTTTCCATTCCAACTTAAGTTTAAAATTTCCAGTCTTGGAGTAAGAAGTACTTTTTGAGTGCTAAAAAAATAGGATGAGAGGGGAGGGGAGGGGAAGAGGTAGGAGGGAAGGAGAGGAATACAACTGCAGCCAATCTTATATACCTGACAGTAATTCATGAGGATAAGGGGCTTAACCTGCTGTTGTTTCAAATGAAAAACATTAAGGAAGTTCCAAACCAGTGGAAAAAACTGCTAAATCATATAATGAGCACAGTGCCTGGACTCACTCTCAATGAACTTATAATATACCATTGGCTGTAGGCAATAGTGGTGCCCACTGTGAATCAAGCCAGTGTGTTCCTGTATAGAGATCAGTATACATGGAAATGTTCTTTTTGTTCTTCCCATTCAGAAATTTTTCTTCAGGGCATAAGGAAGAAAATTCTGTATCTCAACAACGTGAAGTAAGCTTCAAGGCCAAATGTCACCTTCAACCTTTTAAAACTTTCTTTGAGAACTTAAAAAAAATGATGTTTGATTTGCAGCCAAGTGTTCTGACACTGCATAGTAGCACTGAGATGAACTGCAGGACGTTCAGTCAATGTTCAGCACGGGGCTGGGAGTTCAAAAAGGTACTGGTGCTAGGGGATGCCAAGGCAGATGACTGGAATGTATTTGTGTATATTTATTTTTATATGTTTATAGAAATACACATACTTACAAGTATATGCATATATAGTGCTTTAAAAATAAGCAGCCCATCAACACTTATTGAGATTACATACTGCAAGGAAGTAAAAAAAGAACCTGATTCTAAAATATGGATAATTAGGAAAAATACATGCAGATTTTTCTGTATGAATTGGACTTACCCAAATGGTAATTTTGGGAACTCCCTCATGATAATCACAAGGAGATAAACAGCAGCTCTACAGTGCACAGGTCATGGCACACCAGATTTTCAGACAGCTTCTCAGGAGCTTCAAGGTACAGAATTGTACTTTTATAATCTCTGGTGGACAATAGCTCTGTATTTCATAGAATATGCTGAGTTGGAAGGGACCAGTCAGGATCATCGAGTCCAACTCCTGTTCCTGCACAGGACACCCAAGAATCACACCTTGTGCCTGAGAGCATTGTCCAAACTCTTCTTGAACTCTGTCAGGCTTAGTGCTGTGACCACTTCCCTGGGGAGCCTGTTCAAGTGCCCAACTATCCTCAGGGTGGAAAACTTTTTCCTCATATCCAACCTAATTCTCCTCCAAATCACCTTCATGCCATTTTCTCAGGTCCTGTCACTAGTCATGAAAGTGGAGGGATGAGCACCTGCTCCCCCTCCTCCCCTCCTGAGGAAGCTGTGACTGCAATGAGGTCTCCCCTCAGTCTCTTCCTGGCTGAACAGACCAAGTGACCTCAGCAGCCCCTCATGTGGCTTCCCCTCCAGAGCCTTCACCACCCTCATGGGCCTCCTTTGGATGCTCTCTAATATCTTAATGTCCTTCTAACATTGTGGTGCCCTAAACTTCACACAGGACTCAACAGAATAATTACTCTACATTCCTTTAAAATGGGTGAAACTGGTTTTGGTAAAACCCCCTAAAAAGGAGGAGCTTTATCCTTTAATCCTTTCCTGGAAGAAACTGAATACACTTAGTCTTTCAGAAAGCAGATTTTGATACAGGAAGATCTAATGCGAGGAGTTAGAAGTTTGCAGCACAAAGAGAAATTGCTAAGGAGAGCACAAAGCAACTAGGAAAATCTCATAAGTGACAGCAGGGGCTTTCTAAAACATTTGTTGAAGTTCGTAGTAGTAAAATTCTTCAAAACTTTCTATTCTTTCTTCTCTTCTTTTGAATTTTCATGTTTAAATTTAAATTCTAATAGAGATTATATCCCTTGCTTAATTATGTAATTTCATCTTGGGGATCTCACTATGAGGAAGAAATTAAAACACGTTCATCCCAAAATTCCAGCTGACCTTAGTTTAGTCAGCCCATAGCTTAAGGATTTTCATGAATTTATGACCGTCAAAAAAAAAAAAAAGTTTTCAATTTTCTTAACTCCCCTACACCATCTTTCTAGCCACATTCTTGTACTAAGAACCATCATCATTATTATCTTTGCCCCTCTCCCTGTTCTTGCTCTAGTTAGTATAATGTTATATATATAATTGAAAGAAGGCCTCAGAAATATTCAGGAACAGCAATTACTTTGGGTACTTGAAATTAAGGAAGCAAAAGTATTTGCTGTTAAACCATGATGTGCCACTTTGTGTTTATGTCAAAAAGAACCTTTCTACCGTGAAATGATTCATTCTAGTTTGGATGAAAGGTTCTGATATTCCAGGATGGCAAGTGGCTTACAGAACAGACAATAAAGATACTAAAACACTTAATTCCTGAGGCTATGTTTTACTTACACTGGACATTTCTTAAAAAAATCTAGAACATAATTTTTCATAGGAATACAATATTTTTTAACCCTAAAATTCAAAAATCTGAAAAATCAAATGTGGGTCATTAGGTGGGAGGAAACCTATGAGGAGGAGCCCTATGGTAATATTATATACAGTACTATTTTTTGGCAGTTGTGAGTATTTTAGCTCTCGCTTTAAAATTCAACATCTACAGACAGAAGAAAAAAATCCTCACTATTGTTTTCTAGGCTAGAATAAGATTACAGAGGATCAGGATTAAAAGGATAAGAGAGAGTAAAGGTCTTTCAGGAGAGTTTGTTCTCCGGCCACTGGAACAAAATGTCAATATTAATGAAACGAAATTATATTCTTTTGCAAAATTAAAGGCACTGGACTTGGAGAAGTTAACACTTTAAAGTGAACATTGAGGATTTAATGATTACATCATTTTTCTTAAATTGTAGTGTAACAGTCTTGCCCTAGGGATTAGGGTGGAGCTGAAAGCAAGAAAGAAAAAGTGTTAGAGCTTGCAGTTTTCAGATACTTTATGCTATTTATTTGTTTTATGTTTAAGTCTGGCTTCCTGCCACATGAAAAAAAGAAATATGGTAGTTATCAGAAGCTTGAGAGCTATGAGAGTATACATCATCTATTGTGGGGCAGTCAAAGTGACAAGAATGTGGTAGCCTGCCAGAGGGTGAAAGGAAAGGAAGGAGACACTAAGAAGATAGTGAATTAAGGAACATACGAGGGGAGAAAAAATGGTAGAAAGGTTAATGTGGGTTCAGCACAGTGTCAGAAATCAAGTCAAAAGGCTAAACAGTGAGTTCACTACCAAAAAATGAAATCCAGTAGCAAGCTAGGCAATAAAATGAAACTTAGTTAGGAGAAACCAAGAGATATTGTGCTACTCAAAACTTGGGAAGGGATCCACCATTGGAGCTGGATAACCAGCTAGCCAATGCTATTTCAGGTGATCAGTCAGCTATAGTGCAGTCAAACATTAAAAGGAAGATAAGAATAAACATATGAGGCATCAGCAATCCATAGAACAGGTCCTACCAGACTGGCAGACCAGGCAGTCACCTAGGAGAGCAAAATATTCAGGGCAGCAAATAGTCTAGTGTCCATTCATTGTGCCAGTGGAGATTGACTTGCAGAATGTCCTCCAGATTGCCCGCGGCAGCAAAAGTGTGAAGCAGTTGCCCCTGGTTTCAACCAGATATCATTATTAAAATTAGAGATTATTTCTCTGAAACAAGGGGAAAGATGCTTAAATGACTCATAAAATTTCTGCTTTCATAAAAAGTAGAAATGAGCATCATGGGAATTATTCCCCAAAATCCACTTAGTATGTCACAGCTGTAGCTGCCACTATGTGTACATGCATACTTGAACTTGAGCATGCGTGTGCATGTCCGTGGTTTTGGTTTGGGTGGTTAGTTATTACTTTACAAGACCTACCCTGATGCCAGATCACTGCTTCTGGAAAGGCTTATGCTTATCTGAGTCCTCTGCTCTCTCAGAAGTGCAGCCATCCTCAACACTTTTCAGACCTCTCAGTGACCTTGGAATTGGATCAATACAGGCTGAATTAAAGCATTTAGGTTTTTGCATCACACTATTAAGAGTAATGACTCCTGCTGTTTCCATATGCTGCAGCTTTGGAAGTTGGAATTTTTATATGCAATGATTATGTTCAGAAAGGTTTTGGGTTCTGATTCTTTTCTAAGTACTGTATTTCTTATTTTAATGGCTGTATGAGAGAAATTGGCCTTTGAAATTTAAATTGTTTGAAAATTAGTTTCTAATATTTTATTTCCACTTTTTTTTCTGCCTTATTTTATTTTATTTTCTTCCAAGTTCAATATTAGGACTTTTGCATTATTTCAGATCAGAGACAGAATTTCTGGCATTCTGAAATAGACTTGAATTATTTATGAAATAGTTTTTTGAAGATCGTTGCAATAATTTTAAGTTTTAATTTCATAAATTGTAGAAAATAAATACTTAATATTCTGTTTATCTTATACTCTTTGTCTTTAACAGAAGCAAACTAACGAGGAATACGCATTTGTTATAATGACATTTGTTTTTCAAATGACAGCTACATTGATCATGTTCATCAAATGGTTTCTTCTCACTAAGACTTTGAAGATTTTTTTGAATTATTGCAACTTTAGACCACATCTGCTTTCCTGTCCAATTCTGCAGTTTGCACAATTAAATTAAGCAAACATGAAAGACAATTGCTTAAAAGAAAAAAAACCACATTATTTTGAGAAAGTGGTTGGAAGAAACAACAGCTCTTATCTGTCATCAAAACTGTCAGTTTGATGCACAAAGAGAAAGCAAAGGCTTCAGTGCTGCAATAATGACCTTAAACATTATTTCTTTGAACTGTGAGCACTGCCTTTCTGAAACACTGTCCTTGGGTTCCACATGGTAGAGAAAAAGAAAAGAAGATAAATAATGTGTGAATACTTAAGTAATGTGTGTTCAAAATTGATAAGGCAAATAAATACACATTTTTTTTCTCTTTTTTCTTGTGCTATGCACATTTTAGGTCTCTCCAGCAAAAGGGAAGCTCTTTCCTTACAGGAGATTGATATTCTATAAAAAAATGTAGTTTGGAAGGATAAAAATTTATGTAAAATTTAAACACAGTAATCAATTAAGGATAGGAAGAGAAGGATAGGAGTGGATACTTGATGAAAGGAATTGGCAAGATATATCTTTTATATACAAGGCAATAATATATGAGCAACAACAGAATAAAGTAAGACTATAAAGTACAAACACTAGAAAATCATCATATTCTATGAAAAGAACACTGAGGGGTTTTTCCCAGCTGCTTGTGTGGTTTTTTTTTTTTTTCTTTTCTAACTAGAATGCTCTATGCTGAAGCATATTTCATGCAGATAATGTTTTCTATATTGTGTGATTTTGTACCCATTGGTGTGCATAATGTGTTAATACTTGCTGTCATGGAAAGAAAAATTCAACTTTTCTTTTTTTTCCCCATCTGTCATATTGATTGTGACATCACTGTGTTTCATTATATGGGAGATTTTTCAGAGTAAGCAAAAGCATCTGAAACTTATCTTCAGTGGTATAAATATGGCTAAGTCTTTTATTCTTTTTTTATGAATGATGAATTCATTTTGATACAATTTTCCCCCTCCTCCTTTGAGTTCTTCACCATTGGCAAACCCTTGTACGTATCAATTGGAATTCATTTCTATTTGCAGTGCATCCTAGTCCAGGAGGAGCTTTTAATTAGAAATTATATCAAAGATCCTATCACAAGTGCTGTTAACAACCCTTACAATTTTGTTACATCCTAGAGGCTGGTCTAAATAATGCTGGGTTCTGAAAAAACCTTTCTGATGACATGAATGCTGGCCAGACCTCCTGTGAAACAAGTTGAAGTGATTCTGCTGATTTAGGCAACCAGTGCATTGTTGGAGATTATAAACAGCAATTTGCTGATTTTGCAAAAGTTTTCTGCTTTGGCTGCTTTTATGGAAGCTAATGAGAATATCTCTGCTAACATCCATATAACTAGGCTAATGGTCATGGATTGCATCAAACCCAGCAAAAATCTTGTGGAAGAAATATTGCCGAGTGCAATATGTTATGGTTAACAAGCAAAAATACAGGCCAAAACAAGATAATTTATCTGAAACCACAAAGAAATCATTATGGTGCTTTAGAAATCAGACATAAAGTATGTCCTGCCTGAAATTCATGGGCCTTGAAATCACATCAAGAAAAAAAGAAAAAGTTAAAATCAAAATGCAAATCAAAACATATCTCATTGAAAGTACAAGTAAAAGGATAGAAATCAAAATCAACAGTTAGATCCACATACGACTTTGAACTCCAAACTCTCAATCAATTCATTAATTCGGTTAATAGGACAGAGGGCAGCATTCTGAGCAGGTACAGGATGGGAAAATGTCTATGGCATATTTTTAATAAAACCTGTCTCCCTGGGAAGTTATCAAACTGACTTCAAGCCCAGTATCATCTCTAGCAGAAAAAGGTCTATCTAAACAGAGAGAATAATAGCACTGGTGTCCTCTAGTTATCCAGAAATATCATACCAAACTTGAAGGAATTTTGAGTAGACTTCAGTTCTGCAGGTCAAAAGACATACATGTAGTTACCTCACAAACTAGGACAATATATCTCTCAAAGACTGAAAGAAGAATCTTAGCACCAATCTGTGCATCTTAGTGTTGTCACTTGAATTAATTTAATACTATTTTATAAGCAATTGGGCTCACATGTAATATTTAAATTCTTATGTAATAATGCATTAACAGTTTTGCTGCTGCTAATCCCATTCTGCCTTAATAAACTAGAAGCCCAGCTCATTGCTTTCCATCTCTTTTATGCCCTGTCTCCTTTGAGAACACTTGGTGCATCTGAACCTTTAAGTGATACCAGATCAAGTTTTGAATTCCATGGACAGTCTTAAATGATGATAATTTAAATGTAAGTTTTTATAGACAAACTTTCTTTTTTTTTCAAATAACAGCAATCTCATTCTGATTTGTGTGTCTAAAAAGTCCAAAAAGACAAACTATCAAACCCATATAATCTTCATAATTGCTACATATTTAAGAATGTTTCTTATTTACTCCAGACTAATCCTCTGACGTGTGAAAGCAAAAGAACATGAATCTTTGGGTAGTATCATGAAACTTCAAATATTTGCCATTAGACAAGAAAGCTGAAGAAAAAAACATAGTTTCTACAAACCACTATCCTTTTTTTTTCTTTTCTTTTGGTGTTAATGTGTCTATAAAACATACAGCTAAGAAAAGAAAAACCTCCACAGACCTAGAAACATTTAGGATTATTTCCCTGATGAAAGCATTATTATTCCCAATATCCACTTTTATGTCCCTCCTAGCAATCTGTCTCTTTACATCTTAATTCTATTTAGCAAACAGTATAGTTCACTATAATTGCAGCTTTATCAACAACAGCATGGTTTTTTTCATTAAATCTCAAAGCAAATTTTCATTAAATGCTAGCCTGTTATTTCTTTCACAGATTTTTGTAAAAACCTGTGATTTTGCTGTCTAATATAATGGCAGCATATTTTTCTTTTCCTTCATGTGGGAAAGGATTTTATTAGGTTTATGGGTTTTTGTTTTATCTAGGTTGAATTTTTACCCCTGAGGTTTGTATTTCATTTGGAATAAAGATATAGTTGCACACAAACTATAGTATTACCTAACAGACATAAAAACTGTGCATGTACCACAGACTCAGCCTCAATCAGTAATTCTATCACTGATCACTGTATTATTTGAGTTTGAAAATCAACCCAAGTTTTATATTGAAGATCTCATAAGGTTTTGTTCAAAGACCTCAACAGAAAATACACGGAATATTTCAGAATCCCATGAAGAAAAAGCTAACACAAGCTCTTGGAAAAAACTTGACTGTGAAAAATTGGCCAACACTAGAAGCAATAGCTCTTTTCAGGTGCTCACTTTTATTCTAGGCTTGTTCAGCTCAAGAAGACAACAAATCTTTGTGGATTTCTTGCCAGAAAAACTATTGTGCTGTTGCCTTTTTCCCAACCTGGAAATGAAACTCCAGATAATTTTAATAAGGAGGTAATATAAATGAGGATCTTTATTTGAAGGCCTTCAGAAGCAGTTATAAAAAGATGTCCGCAAAAGCCCACCCTCACCCATCCCCCCGTGATGAGTACATTTTATAGGTTTTAGGAAATTAGCATAATTGATAAAAAGCACCAATTAAGAGCACAAGTGTTGATACAAGTCGCTCCCAGGTCAAGTTCCTTCTCTGGACCATCTCCTTCATCACTTGCTGTACTTTGTCCATGAGAATGTATCCCAAAGAGCTGTTCTTGGCCTTGGTTCCCAGGAAGAGCCAAGATAGGATGGGGGCCCAGTACCCCCTGGGGCTTGGAACTCTGTAATTTGTTTTGTCTTTCTGCTTCGGGAAAGTACTGGGAAAACTGGTCCCTAATACGATATACTACAGATATATGTGTGAAGAGTACATACAACATATAAAAGAAAAAAAGGCAAAACCTAAACAGCATCAGTGCACCTCTCAGCTCTGGCAGTGAATTATTTATCTGATTTCCCAGTTAGATTTAATTGCCTTTTCATTCTTTACCAAAGTACTGTGACTACATTTTCCCATTTGTAAGGGTAAACAGAGATACTATTTTTCTTCTTAGCAATAAGGATCTAATTTAGAAAAGCTTTTAGAGAAAATCTTAATCGAGATCCTAGTGAGGATAAAGAGCAATAAGACACACAGAAGCTGAAAATGGATTTCAGGTACTTTAAAACTGGGGCTTTAAAACTCTGTATCAGTAGCGATCAAACTTGGGAGAGTTACAAATATCTTTGGGGCCATAAGTTTTACCGTACAGTAGACTTCATATTTTATCCTTGCCTGTTGTGAAGAAAGAGGTGCTACTCCAGGCTGAACTATCTGTCGTGCCAGCCTGAGCCATATTTAGGAATTCAGCTCTGAAAATACATTTTTGAAAGATGTCCACAGAAGCTGGAAAGAAGGGACTCCCTCTGTTCAAGGTAGGTCCTGGTAGATCCTGGTAGATCAGGATTTCTTTCAGGATGGTAACAGCTTACTGGTGCTTTTCTTTTTCTTTCTTAAGCACCTGATATACATGCTCACAGACACACATACATACATACATACACACATACATATATATGTTGTACATATGAATATATATAATATCTAGGTAATATAAATAAATGAGATGCCAAACTAACATTCTGGATTGCAACAGCAGGAAATTATTTAAGTGCTCCACCTCTTGACAGAATATGTGCTACTACTTTAGGCCCTTCTCAGCTGATTTCCAGAGATTATTAAGTGTCTCTACCTCTGTAAATTTGAGATTGAGGATATGTTTCTTTATGAGGTGTATTCTTTCTATAATTGTGCTGTTGTATTTTCAGAGCCTTCAATTTCAGAACAAAATCTTACCATGTTTCTGTATGCACTTATATTTGAGTTCCAAGGTTCCACTCATAAAGAATAAACACATGCATGAGCCATTCCAAATATAGGTCTCTATAGCTCCATATTAATATATATCAGTACTATAAAATTATCTTTTCTAGGAATATAGGCAATAACTTCCATATCATTCCTGATAGCTTGTGGAGAAACAAGGAAATTAATATCAAATATATGTATATTTTATATAGCAATTGTTTTGCAAAACTTACCACTATTGGTGTTAGTCAAGAGCAAAAACACTCCTGAAAAAAGCAAAGATAACTGGAGAGGAAGAGGAGGTTCAATGATTGCCTTATTTCAGCTGCTGCAAAGCTGTAGGCAATTGCAAATATTTACAGCTCCTAATTTGGGGAATGGTGTATTAAACTAAAACCACTGAGAACAGTACTGGGTCCCAGCTCTAGCTACTTTACAGCTTAAACGCAGCTGGCAGAAAGTTGCCCTAAATCTCATTCTAGGTTATATCTGAAGTATACAATTATGCTGTACAGACCTTTTATTCAAGGGGGAGTGACAGCTCTAATGCTTTTCAACTAATAGGAATTTTTACAGCAGGTATGTGTGTTTGTGTATGTGTTTGCATGTGTGCAGCAAGGAGAATATTTAAAGAAAAACTACTGCACACAACAATAGTTTAATTCATTAAAGACAATGCCAGCAAGATAAGAATATCAGGTATTAATACTGTGGAAATAAAAAAAAAAAAATAGTTCATCTTTACCTTTCTGTTTTCTTCCATGCACCTTTCTTTTAGCTTAGCCTGAATTGTCATATATTCATCCCGGACACCTTGGCCATAGCCAGAAAATTCCTGAGCGACGGCTACTGTGCAGTCACACAAATGCAGGAACTTTGCAATACGGTTACTAATCCTGACTTTTAAGTCTGAAAAACCCAGTTCTTCGTGGTTGCCATAAAGAGGACTGTATCATACAATTAATAATAGGCTTACATCACTCATCCCATGTACAAAATTACAGGACAGCTGGGATGCTGGGATCTCTGTGCTCAGCAGGAGGGAAATAAGGCCCAAGGAGTTAGAGATGTATGTGTGTGTATGGCTCTTACTGTCTTGAGAAGTCAGCCCACATGAACCTCATGAAGTTCAAGAAGTCCAAGTGCAAGGTGCTGCACCTAGATTGGGGTAATCCCAGACTGGGAGAACCCACTGGGACCAATCCTGTGGAGAAGAACTTTGGGGTTCTAGTGGATGAAGACATGGGTCAACAGTGGGCACTCACAGCCCAGAAATCCAAACACCTCCAAGGTTACATCAAAAGTAGGGTGGCCAGCAGGTCAAGGGATTCTGCCCCTCCACTCTGCTCTCACAAGACCCCTCCAGGAGTACTGCATCCAACTCTGGGGTACTGAAGACAAGAAAGACATAGTCCTGTTAGATCAGGTCCAGAGAAGGCTGTGAAGATGACCAGAGGGCTGGAACACCTGTGGTATGGACACAGGCTGAGAGAGCTAGGGTTATTCAGTCTGGAGAAGAAGAGGCTTTGGGGAGACCTCATAGAAGCAGTTCAGTACCTTAAGGGGGTTTATGAAAAGTGAGGAGAGGGACTTTTTATATGGCCAGAGAGGGGTGACAGGACAAGGGGCAATGGTTTTAAACAGAAAGAGGATGGGTTTAGATTAAATATTAGGTAGAAGTTCTGTGCTCAGAGGGTGGTAAGGCACTGGAATGTGTTGCCCAGAGAAGCTGTGGATGTTCCATCCCTGTGAGTGTTCAAGGCTAGGTTGGATGAGGAACATGAGCAACCTGATCTGGTGAATGACATCCCTGCCCATGGAAACAAGGTTGGAACTAGGTGATCTTTAAGGTTCCTTCCAGCCCTAACCATTCTATATGATTCTATGTCTAAAGTGAGAGCTACCCCTCAAAAAAATTTGACAGCATAATGGCCAAATCAGCTTGTGATATAAACTGGCTGTAATCTTCCACTGGCAAGGTTATCTCAATTCCCCAGGAGTGTCCCAGCCACTAGACTGTAGCATATTGAAGACAAGGAGAAGGAGAGAGAGAATTTGTCTTATGAAGAAAAATTCTGCCTGTTATTTTATGTGAAATATTTTCTCTCAATTATATCACCCTGAGTGCTCCTGAAGAGGAGGATGAATCATCTAAGATGTTTTATTCTTAAATCTTCTCCAGAAGAAATAAGCCAAAGGGTAGAAAATGTGCCTACACAAAATAGGATGGAGTTCTCTACAGCTGAGATTCGAAGTCACTTACATGTCTTGGACAATTTTCTTTAGATCATCTTTCTTTCAGAGTCAAAAGTGTATTGATAATCCATAATACTGAGAAATTTGACCCTATGTTTCTAATTTTTCTAATGGCATAATTATTAGGATATCTTTAAGTATCTGTGCTCTGCTGAGAACATTTTATCTTCTTATATTTTAAGTGTCAAGTATTTGCATAGTATATAGTTATCAACAAACTAGATATGGGGGAAAATGCTTGCTTTACATAACAGACTATGGTGAGTTAGAGACTTTTGCAATACATTTTATATTATAGATTATAAAATGGTGCCCTCATCCAGATCTTTTGTAGTCTTTACCTATTAGGAGTTTTCCCACCTGTGTAATCTTTATGATGCGAGCACATGGTCTACAAAGCCATTGTTAATAAATAACACAATGATTTCAAAACTTTTGTTCCCTTCATCTCAGTTTTCTCAAAGATCTTTATTCCTCCATAATCAGAGCTATGAGAATTAGATAATTGCAATAAAGTAACAGAGAAAGAGCAATACATTGATTAATGTAAATCCCTGTACTTTGGCTGACTAATAATAGCTGCCTGCATGTCAGAGTATGGGAATTTGCATACTATGCTAAATTACTAAGATAGAACTGTTCTATCATTATGCAAATATAAGTGCAAGAAAATGACTGACTAAGAAATAAGTATACATGCTAAGCTGCAAGGGTGAATCAGTCAAAAGTATAATGGCATTCCTGGATTCTTACTGGCTGAAACATTTCCAATTTTGAAGCAATAGTGCCGGGATAGTTAAAATATGCAGAAATATAGAATAGGAAGGGGATGAACAGAGCATGAAATAGATTTCAGTGACTTTCCTCAGAGATAATTTTCTGTCCCTATTCCTATTGCAAAATGAAGATAACATTTGTTCACCTTGTAAAGATGCTTGGGTTCTTAAACTAGTAATGAGCTCTGAGACTTAAATGAAAGAGATAAGCTGGAAGTCTTAGGCGCTATAACAAAGATTATTAACATTAAGAATGTGCTAAAAATTTCAGTTATTTTATTCATGCTCACATTTAAGTTTTTATCTGAGGAAAACTATCTTCATGACATTTGGAAATCATGGAATTTTGGCTATGTTTTGAACTTAGACTTATTAATTCTGGCTATAAATATTACGGTATGGACCAAAGTGTATCATAGCAATGAGACTTTTCTTATTTTTACTCGTATCCTATTTAAAGCATATTAAATGGTGTGCTAAAGTGAACCTTCACTATTCAGTCTAGATACTCTAATTGTAAAGCAGAACCTGTTCATCTCAGATGATACCATGTGGTAACTATTGTTGAGATGATGTCAAACCTATTATACATGATATAATGATGGGTTCTAGGAAAGGAATAATTGTGTTGACTTCTATATGAGATTTTCCTGACATTTAAACAAAATTGTCATAGTATAATTCTGCTGTTTGAGAATACATCAACAATATTGATAATTAATTGGACTGTATGATTCGATGCAAAGTTTCCTGGCATCTGGACAGTAGGACTTCAAGGAATTTCAGTCTCTGGGAGATTCTCCCCTCATCTATTTGCTTGTTTCAGCAGCAGAAGAAATAGCCAAGCTCATAAAACCCCCTTGGACACATTAGCAAACACTGAAGTAAGCAGTTATAGAAAACTGTGGAGAAACACTATGGTTTCTGCCATTTACATCATTAACATTCTATGTTTTAAGTCAGACTTGCTTTGCCTTTCTCTATCCACTTTTCAAAATCGCAATCATGATTTCACTGCCAGGAGCTATAAAATATCACAATTAATTTTTCTTTGTTAGAATTGTTGTCCTATGCCGCACTCTACAGGGACTTCTCACAGTTTATGTCTGCACAGTCTCAGTTTATAAGCTTCTTATTATAAAAGGATTTTCTGTTCTGAAGAAGAAACATTGTCTGAGCTCACCAAGAGGAAAAGGAAAGGGGTAGAAATCAGGAGAACCAAAGGTATGTCTGTACATCATAGAACCCATGAAATACCATCAACTGCATCCTGTTGCTGCTGTTTATCAATGTCATGTCTACTGCAGGTCAAAACTGTCAAGTACATTACTGTCAACATGGCACTTTACTTTCCTGTTGCTTTTTACTTTCCTGGAGAAAATGACAGACCCAAACAAGGCATTACTACAAACAGCACTCACAACAGTGAAATGTTGGTGTGTTGTGCTACCAAGAATACTTCAAAAAGCAGCAGCAGAACCCGGAGTCAGTGACTCTTCCTCCAAAGACCTTAGTATAAAATTCACATGGTGATGCCAGGGCTTTAAACAGTCTTCTTTTTCAGCTGAAGTATTAGCAGGTGGAAACGATAAGGACATTTAGATTTAAGGTTGTTTTTTTCTCATTCTGTGAAATGAAAAGACATAGCCGTATGCATAATGATGAAAGAAATAATCACTAATAATTTCAGAAAGCAAATGTGTAATGACATCATGTGAAAGTGAGGATGGCAGTAGATTGCAAGAAAGATTAGAGGATAAAAATGTTGAATATGAGAGGTTTAATTCCTCATCATATGTCTGTCTTTTCTATGCTGCTGGCCAAAGTAAGCTACATGAAATAGAGACCATAAAAAAATAGGGAACTTTAATGATTAACTTCCCATTCTGGAGCTTTGCAATAGCCAACAATGAAATTACAACATTAAGACACTTGAAAAAAAATTCTTATGCTGAAATATCTCTTCACAACTTCTATTTTTCTAAGTTATATTGGAGGTAGGATTATACAGGAAAAAATACACCTGCAAACATTGAAAATCAGTGATATTTTAATCTGGATTCCATTGATAATTTAATCTGAATAACACCGTCAGAAGTTATGTCAGCTGCAGAAACCTTTAAAGATGTGATTCTGGCATGCTGAAGTGAGCCAACTTAATTGTTAAATATTAATTTAGATTTGCAAGACTTTTAGTTAGTTTCCTTTTTTATTTGATATTGAAAAGCTATATACCTCTATGAGTATTTTTATAAATATGTATCTGTAGGTAAGAATATGATAAGTAAATGAATTCTAAATTATCAAAATCAGGGTTCAGGTCTAAAATATTTATCTTTCAAATTTTTGCTTCTTTTATTACTTGTTATTTTTTTTGAGTTCAATGTTGACCCTGTTCTCTCCTACTCAATTTTTGATTTGGAAAGCATGACGAGAGATTATAAGAAGATGGTGTGTTTTGGGTACAACCACAACATTTTTCATATCTGTTTGTCACTTCATCTCTTCAAAACAGCATTCCATGCATGTTGAATAATGTTAGGGCAGTGAACCATTGAAAGCTTTCCTGTGATGGAGACAACTTTTCCCAACAGTGTATTAGATTCATTCTGACACAAAACAAGAAAAAGCAATTTTATTGTCCTTTATTCTCACATATCATGGTGATACAAAAATATTTGGGAGAGAGTTGTCACAGGCATATTTCCTTTTCTGATGGCAAGATGAAGTAATAACCACAGCAATTTAATACATAATGATACACAGTATTCTGAACAGCAACACATAGATAGACAATAGGCAATTTTTAGACAAGCAGGTTGAAGATAGGGAACTGTACTCAGTCCATAGGTTGAACTAGAGGAAAGAGAGAGCAGACAGCAGAGAAACAGCTAGCAGAAGTAAAACCAAGGAAATTACTTTTAGGAGACTGAGCTGGGATAATGGCTAAAGACATGTGAGAGCAGCCTTCTTCTACATAGCATGGTTGTAAACAGTTTTGAAGCCAGAAACATCATGTTCCTGACAGTGTTGTAACTGGAAAGTTCCTATGCCGTATTTTTTAGAGCTGCAAATCAGAACACAGAGTAAGTGCTGATTGAGAGGAAGAGTAGTTTTGTATTGACACTTCTGTGAAATGAAAGTTTGCCCCACAGGGCAAAATGTAATTGGCATCTTTCATATAACCAGAACCACTCTTTCTCTGCCTAGCACTACTCTTCATGTTTGCCGTTGATCATCCTTTAAAGCAAGGAATAGCAATAGCAATCTAATGTCCCACCTTACAACATCTAGGAGACAAACAGATGTCTTTATGAAATTAAAGCACAATTTAGGCCTATATTCTCGTAGAGACTCACTGGTTTGACAGTGTATTCCCTTTGTTCCTGCAAAAATGCATGCAAATTTTTACTACTCCAAGTAGCTAGAATACTTAACATAGAATTCAAACTTTGGCATTAAACACCCACAAGGCCAGTGGCAACTTTCTAGAGGATTGCTAGGGAAACTTTCCTGTGTGACTGTACAGGAGCCACTCTGGCAATCACACTTGCACCACCTGAACTGGAACCAAGGCCCCTTTGCAGTGCCCAGCTCCACTGAGCCAACCCCACTCGACTCCCCCCCGCTACACACACACACTCACACAGTCAGACCAGGCTTCTTTACCAGTTGCACCCCAGCTTTTTCATAGCAGAATCTCAGATGTCTTGATCCTTAAAATAATTTTATCATGGTGCCACAACAGAGTAGCAGCTCAGTCTGGCTGCCTCTGAGGAGGGACCCTGAAAGAAGGAACCCCCAAGATTTTATTTTCTTTCAGTCCAAGTGTATGAAAGTCTGGAGGTCCTTGGCTCCTGCTGTGTCTCTCAGTGTTCAGCCCCCTGACTGGGCCACAGGTCCCTGTGACCTTTGTTATGCAAAGGGTCAGTGCCAGGATTTCTAGTATGGATGTCTGTCCAGTGGTATTGTCACAGGATTCTGAAAATTAACCAGCTTCAAGAGTTTCTTTCAAAACTAGTTTCTTTAGAAATGCTGCTTAAAATATCAATAATGCTAGTGTTCTTTCTACATTTGCTTAAATAATTGATATTGGAGATGGTCATGCAAAACAAATCTTGTGGTCTAAGGGTTTCTATTGGATACAAGGGAAATTAGGTGACTATATAAGTTGACAAGAAAAGGGCTAAAGATGTTGTTTGTCTGGGCTGCTATAAAGACTTTGGCACAGGTCCTACAACATGTTTTTCACTAAATTAGAGAGAAATAGATATGATGCATGCACTGTTAGAAGGAAAACAAAGTTGTTGGGTGGTCACATCCAGAGGATAGTGGTAAGTGGCTCAGAGTCATGATGGACATCAGTGACAAGTAGTGTCCCTGAGGGATCCACGTGGGACCAGTGTTTTCTTCTCTTCACTGATGACATAGACAAAAGGGATCAAATGCAGCTTCACCAAGCTTGCAGATGACACCAAGCTGAGCAATGCAGTTGACACACCTGAAGGATGGGAAGCCATGCAGGAGGACCTGGACAAGCTCCAGAAGTGGGGCCATGGGAATCTCCTGGGGTTTAATAAGACTGGCTGCCCAAAAAGTCAAACATGTCTTGGGCTGCATCCAAAGCAGCATGGACAGTAGAGTGAGGGAGGGGATCCTGCCTCTCTCTCTGCTCTGCTCTTGTGAGACCCCACCTGCAGTACTTCATCCAGATCTGGGGTCCCTAGCATGGGAAGCTCATTGTCCTATCACAGNCTCTGCTCTTGTGAGACCCCACCTGCAGTACTGCATCCAGATCTGAGGTCCCTAGCATGGAAAGCTCATTGACCTATCACACCAAGTCCAGAGAAGGGACACCGAGATGATTAAAGGGCTGAAGCACCCCTTGTACAAGGAAAAGCTGAGACAATTGTGTTTGTTTAACCTGGAAGAGAGAAGGCTTTAGGATGGTCTAATTTTGACCTTCCAGTACCTGAAATACTACAAGAAAGACAGACAGAGACTTTTTACAAGAGCATGTAGAGACAGGACAAGGGGGATGGCTTCAAACTGACAGTAGATTAGAAATCAGGAAGAAATTCTTGACTGTGAGGGTGGTGAGTCACTGGAACAGTTTGCCCACGGGAGTTCTGGATATCCCATTCCTGGAAGTGTTCAAAGCCAGGCTGGATGGGGCTCTGAGCAACCTGGTCTAGTGCCTTCTTCCCATGGCAAGAAGGTTAGAACTGTATGATCCTTAAGGTCCCTTCCTACCTAAACCACTCTGATTCTGCAAAATATTTCTAAAGCATCAATTCATATGGTGTTTCATCATTCTTCAGTTGCTACTCATCTCATCATGTCCCTAGGAAAGCTCAAGAGAAGTTTTAGTAACCCAAGTAATAACTAAGATTTTTTACTAAAGATAGATGACAGAAGTTTGCTTCGTATCTCTGTGTTGACATCTTAAGATCAAAAGGAAAAAAATATTTTTATGTAGTATTTTTAAGAGACAATATGAAATAGTACAATCTTTGCTCCTTTGTTCTATGATGGAAAGGAACAAAAAGATAAGAATTTCTCAAAAAATGGTACTTCTCAATCAAGGAGATATTTATTGCATGTTAGAAAAAAAGAACAACAAACAACCAAACCAAAAACAAACTACAATTTACTGGATTTTTAAAACCACTGAAATAAAGGTAGAGGACGTAAAATGTTCCCATTTTTTTATGCCAATAAAAAGCTGAAAATCCTAGGAGAATTACCTGCAGAGTCTCTGTCAATTTTAAGAGACTTTATGAAAGCAATATGTCATCATTTTTGTACTGAGACATCTATTTCCTGCTGCACAAAGTCAATTGTCATAAATGGGAATCTGTATGTGAATTCATACCCTCCTGACACTGAGCAAGGTCTGATTTTTTATCTCCTAACCTCCTGCTGTTCAATGAGTTTTAGAACTGTGGAATTCAGATCATTCAGCTTACTTGGCCTAACCAAAACTAATTTTATATTTCTATGTAGTCATAACAGAAATAAACAAAACTATGACTTAATTAAATAAATGTCATGGAAGAGATCTGGCATTACATGTTTAAGAAAGGTCAGGCTTATAATTGAAATTTATTTGATCATTTTAATAGTTTCAAGGGACTGAAGCAGTCTTCACAATCAGTACAATTTCTACTTAAGGAACAATAAACTGAGGTTTACTGGGGGAATAGAATCAACTGGCAAATATTATAGATAGTTATTTTAAGCATTCTATAAGGTTTTTCATGAATATACAGGCTTCACAGGAATACTTTCTAAAAGAAACCCTCATTATATTGTTTCTGTCAGGAACTGTCATTTTAACAGTTAAACCTTGCCAGCAGTTTAATTGTATTTAATTCATGTAGCAGGGACAGTGGAACAGAGCAATGTCTTCTGCTCCCTGCCTTGAAAATGCTATCCCTCTTCATTGGGATATTCAGAAAAGAGTTCATTTACAGGGCAGAGAGGGAAGCATTTAGTTCTGACTCAAGAAACAGGTTTCAAGCATTTTGCATGTTCATGCCAAAAGTAAGTGAGGAATATCAATATTGTCTCCTAAGGTCTTGGGACTTAAAAAAGAATTATATTACAAAACCCTAATGCAAATCAGGCTTCATACAGATTACTGTAATGGAGAAACACTATATTACTGCAGCTGAAGACATGTTCCACAAATGAATGTAGCACATGAAATACAAATCAATTTTCCATCTCCTCTTAAATCCTGGAAGCTTGAGAGTATTTCAGAAATCAATCTAGGATCAGCTCTTTCTCTCTGTAGAGAATTATTTCCTATCAGGGGAACACTGAACTCTAATAGAAGGTGAAAAGGATATAATACTGTCGTTCTGCCTGATTTATGGTTTTATCATTAAATAAAACAGACAACAATGTAGGATTACTGGCACTTCTATATTGCAGTTTTCAGCATTCTGCCAGCAGAGGCTTGTCCAGAGAGATGCTCAGGCAGCCCTGAAATGTTGCCCTGACCCTAACTGGAAGAAAACTGAATACAGATCTGAAGGGCAGGGTAGGCCTCTGGCTGCATGTGATGCTACTTCATTGTCCACAAAATCCTGTGCAAATTGCCCCGAGCCGATATATTTAGAGACATTTGCAGTTTGACTAACAGCACCTGAGGAAGTGTGTAACTGCTGTGTAGCCTGTTATATCTGCATCCTCACCCTGTGACTGCAATAAACACCCCACAGGCTGTCCAAACCTGCAGGGCACTAATGGCTTTAAATGATGGGAATGGCTGCAAACAACAGAGGACGGGTTTAGATCGGCACTTAGGAAGACATTCCTTACTGTGAGCCGGTGAGACACGGGAAAAGGTTGCCCAGAGAAGCTGTAGATGCCCCATCCCTGGAAGTGTTCAAGGCCAGGTTAAATGGGGATTTAAGAAACATGGTCTAGTGAAAGGTGTCCCTGCCTGTGGCAGGGGGGTTGGAACTAGAGGATCTTTAAGGTCCCTTCCAACCCAAGCCATTCTATGGTTCTATGATTCCATAAAAACTATGTTAAGCTTGTTATGGTCTGTGTCATGCCATGCTTAGAAATTTAGAGGTCCTGTACTCAGGAAAGTATGTGATTTTTATACATGAAAACTGCCCAAATGCTTATGATGCATGCAATTTTAACTTTTAAAGGATATGTACTCTGCATAATTTTTCATTCTTATGAGTAATCATCTGGATTTAAAAAGTGGACAGGTCTCAGTAATAAACATAATTCACCATGTAATAAAAAATAAATAAATACATTTACACTCAAAATAAACATAATAATTTTAGGTAATACAAACTGAAGATTTTTGAATTTATGATAGACTTAATTAAGAAAAAGAAACACCAAGAAGATATTAAAAAAAAAGCAGCACTGGCACATTTACAAAGCTCCCTTTGTAATCCCTTTGAAATTTACTACTCTTTCATAGAGTGCTTTACACCTCATTTCAAAGATGCCTGCTGTGATATTTAGGAGCCTAAATTATCCTATATGTAATGGGAGTATTGTTTTCATAATGAAGACATAGTACTATAAGGAATTTTTTAATATTAAGAGAAACTAAACCCAAATATTCAGGTTTTTTATGTAATTTTATGAATAATTCAATAAATAAAGCAGTAAATAATTTCATAAATGCAGAGAGAGAATATAACAAATCAGGAGATTTCATCATTTATGAGGAAAAATTCTCGAAAGAACAAAAATTCCATCTGAGGTTTCTTTACGGTTTCTTTATTTGAGGCTATACATTGAGGAATAACAGGAGAAAACAAAGTTCTCTTAGTATTTCTACTATCAAT
Source organism: Illadopsis cleaveri (assembly GCA_013399915.1). NCBI lineage: Eukaryota > Metazoa > Chordata > Aves > Passeriformes > Timaliidae > Illadopsis > Illadopsis cleaveri. Next base: position 96,695 of record VXBB01020350.1, on the reverse strand, counting down.
TTGATACCTTTAGCACTAGCTTTCAAAAATAAAACTTGACTGGAGATCAAACTGGACCTCATTGATACCAGACTTACGTAGGAGATCATAATTCTGCAATGTTTGGGTACAAGACAACAGAAATGTCTAATTATCACTATTGTCTGGGACTAAGACTGAAAAGATTTTCTGAGTTTGCTCATCATACATAATCAACTCTGCAATAGCACTGAAGTATTTAAAACTGTATTCTTTTATTGTCAAAAAAGTGGTCCTACAACAACAAAAAGAGTACAAATTTAAAAAGATTTTCAAATATACAGTAAGCACTGACACAAAACAAAAATGTTTTTAGAAAAATGTTATGACTATCTACGTATAGAAATTTTCAGGTATTGTAATGTCACAATAAGAGCTAAACTGAGTCCAAAGAAAACTCCAAGAAAAAAAGTCTCAGCAATGACTTTGCATTGTTCATGTATCTAGAACAAAAATACTTCCCTTCTCCTTTGGTGAGCTTGGAGTAAATTACACAGGGTGTATTAGGACTCAGATTTTGACTGGCACTTGAAGTTCCCAGCTGGATTGCTGTTGGGGGGAAAAAATTAAACCACCTATATATATATTTTTTTAAAGTAAACAATGTTTTCCTTACACTGCAATTCTTTGTGTGTTCTTGGTTGTGTTCCAAAACCTGATAGGCCATAGCTTGCTTTGAAATACCAGCTGGATCCAAGTTGTTAAGTTTTACAAGACACAGACTTGGCAACTCTATTTGCTGTGAATGAAAACATTAATAAGAGGGCAGATTTCTTCAGTGATCATTTGCACTTTCTGTAAACATATTAATAAAGGCAAAATCTGGATAATAAGTTACTATTTCCACAAGGAATAACTTTATGAACCTAAAGTCAGTTCAAAACTTTAACTACACAGTACAGAGTAAAAAATCTTTTATGTGGCTAGTTTGCTGGTATTGATTTGGGCTTGAGATATATTCTCACTCACTCTATTGCACCTCTACTGTATGTTACTTATGGTAATCTATAGTTTCTGCTTCAGTGAGTCCCATTCAATTCTCCAAATTTCCTCTGGTTTCAAAGATTAAAATAGGGTTTTAATGATGAGTTGAGACCATTAGTTATATCTTTCTGGAGGAGAATTTACTCCTGTTGTGTCAATCTGTAAGAAAGACATAAAAACCCCAAGTTTCTAAACAGATAGAAAGGGAAACTTACGGCTGGAAATCAAAGCAGGGCTGGTGATACCCAAGGAATCTTGTTGCAGGAAATACTAACATATGTGGGGATTGTACTTCACTTGTACCTCTGTGAGACTTACCATGATTTTAAGTATCTGGAGTGATGAGGCTTCCTTAAAATGCAGCCTCAATGGCTAATAAAATCACAGATGCTCAGAATGCATTAAAAAGGTCTAGGATTTTAACATTCATAGTTCTCATAGAAACAAGAACACAGAATAAAAATTAATTTCAAAGCACGCTAAATCTTTCCATTAACTTTTATCCTATTAATATTCTGAAAATATGAAGCACCTTTCCATTTCCATCTCACAGGTTTCACAGGTCCTGTCAGTACAAAAGGATAAAACAGGGCCAGCTTTGGGATGGCCCCACAATTATGGCCTGTGATTATACCGGGGCTGCAGTCTGTTAAGGCTGCTTTCTCAGTCCTTGCCATGGTCCTTTATAGCTCTGGCTGCTGGCAGGTGGCACTGGGCCCAAACAGAGGTTGGCACAAATAGTATATGAGAAGGACCATGCCACACTGGCAGTTTAGAGGCTACCTACTTCTTTTGGGGGACAAGAGAGTACAGATATGTGAATGTGAGCTAGGCTATGTCATTTTGATCTCAGAGCCTGTGACATCCTGTGCACTCAGGCCCAGGGATCAATAAGTGATCTCCATCTTCACAGAGAAGAGATCTGTTGGCTCCTCAAATGCTGAGAAAGCCTTTCTTTCACGCTTCTAATTGATTAGTGAAAATAAAACCATCTATAGTTTCATGGATCTTTGGCCAGCATAAGAAGTTCCAGCCTCAATGCCGTGTCCTTCTGCTTTTAATACAACTGTTAGTATGTTACAGACCCATAAACTGAAAATAAAATATGACCACAGTTACAATAATGTTATCATGTAAAGATCATTTGGGAAAAAAAATTACTCCTTGTGGGTATTTTTATAACACTGTGGAGATTGGAAAAAATACAGGATCAGGCTGCACTTCTCTAACATGTAAAGTAAATGCATTATTTTAAAGTCCTGGATGAAAAGGATAACTGTTGAAGCAATAAAAGTCCAAAAATTAATTTAGATTTTGAATAGAGCAGTGGCACTTCTGTCAAAAAGGAAAGATATATATTTTTATTAATGGTGCTTTAAAAAGTTTTGCTGTCATGTAATTTATTCCACTGTGATAAATTCTTGTTTGCCAACTAAGGAAGGAACACTCTGCCAAAGAGCACAGTGTTTCTTTCTTCATTTAAATTGAAGATGATATGAACAATTACCAGATTTGGCAAAAAAGAGGAAATTACATTTAATCAAAACCTTTTAGTTTAGAAAACAAGTTCTTTTCTGGGGATTGAAGGGAACAGAAGGTGTGCTGAGAAAAGGCCATACAGAGAATACAGCTCATGGCCTGGTGCTTATGGCTGTCATCTACTTTTTGGATGGCTGAGGTCCAGCCCCGATTATGTAGGAAACATGCAGAACGTTTCAATGGATGAGCATATGTTGAACAACTCCCAGAGAGCACCAAATGTTTTAGTGGTTGTTCCCACATAGAGATCAATTCTCCTGCTGTTGTCTAAGAAGTAAAATGTCAATTTTCCTGTTGGGTAAGATAAGGTTGATGGTATTGTACGGCTCTGGAATGCAGTCAGAGAAGACAAAATTATTAATGCAGGTCTTTCCTGCCATCAGCCCTGTTGTTGGAGGGGCAGAATTCAGGCCTCTGGTGTTTTTTTAGTCACTTAAAAACATATTTGAATATTAAGTATTTAAGTATTATGCAAACATTTGTCAACAGAGTGACTATGTTCTGGATTTAGTTAAGTCTGAAACTATGGGTTATTTCAAAGCATAGAAACACCATATCATAACATATTAGGTTATTATAGAACTTATTAGGTTAAAGAGAAGGCCATTGACCTTCTCCTCTTTAACAGCTGAGAAAGGCCTCTTCAGCCTCATGAAGTCCCTTTTTCATTGTGAAAGACAGCAAGCCTCTTCTGCCCGCTTGGAATGGAAGGATTTCTTCAGAGTTCCCTCCACAGCCAGAGAGCAGGGGTCATACAGCACACCATTCCCAGAACTGCTCATCTTGCTCACCTGCAGGCTGAGCTGGCAGTGGCAGAGCCAGCTGTTTGCTGCATCTGGTGATTAATCCTCATCTGAGATTCAGGGACATTTCAAACATGTCAGGAAACCTTTTCCATTCACTCTACAAACTCAGGTAAACAATTTACTCCTAATATTCCAAAGGGTGCAGAATTTCAGAGAGGGTAGATGCAGGATTTTTGTACCTGCAACAGGACCTGAGTACCACAGTTTCTCCTCACTTGGATATAATTTAATATTATCATTATTTTTACAAGTTTAGCTACAATATCTCTTAAACATCTTGGAGGACAGGAATCTTGGAACAGCATGATCCATGCTTGCATTACATTATTGCGGCAGGAACACAGTGTTACAGTATGCAGCTGAGTTGATGGATTACTGCAGTCATTCAATCACTTTCTATCTTTCCAAATACATCAGACTAAGCTCACACATTAGATTCCAGAAGGTCTTGCAGTCCACATTTTCATCTCTATTCTAACACCATGTAATACATAATACTTAACATTTGATTGAATTTCTTCTTAAATTTGATTAAATCATTGTGTCACTTACCTAGTAACATACCATGACTCCACAAGAAAGGGCAGACACTTGGTTTTAATTGTTTGAAGACAAATCTTTCATAGTCAATTGATGGTCTTATGGTGTGACACTGTTATTGCTGCATGGCCTATATGTTTGCTGTTGCCCACATCTAGTGTATTTCTGAGTCCTCCTCAGCTTTCCACAGTAAAATAAAACGAGACAGTTCCTCTAGTCAAATATACCCACATTCTAATCTATACTCATCTTAGTAGCCCTTGATGCAAGCCTTGAAATTTGAATTCTATTTTTCTGAATAACCAGAATTCTATGTAGCTTCATTATGTATCCTCCAGTGCCTCACATTATTGCTTCCTCTACTTACAGCAAAGTACTTCTGAAACCTTCTGATGGCTTTATGTATATTTGAATAGCTTTTCAAATTGTGCTGTAATGCTTAGTAACTCAGTCTATAGTAGTTTAATACTGTTTCGCTAATCGATGTCGAGCCTAAAGACAAGTACATGGTAAAGAAAAAACTTGTATTTTAAATTATGTGCTTCTGTATGCGCACAAACACACGCACACTAGTGCTGTTCTAAAAGATTTTTACCACAGTTCTCATTGATGGATTTTTGTATGAGTAAGAACAGAGGCAGACAGGAGTTTTGTGAAGATCACAGGTATATTTTGTTGTGTTTAGGTTCAGATGCATTCAACTATCTTTATGCAGTTCGTCAGGCCTCTCGACATCAGTGCCTTAAATTATGCTAAAAGCATTCAATGTGGGATTGCATGGGACATGTTGGTTGCTGGAGATGATGCATATTTCAAATATATTTGCAGCTCTAGCAAGCTTTTAATTCTTTCTTCCTCAGTACAACAAAACCCTGTTAATTCTGGCCTGAACTGCTACAGTCTTTTGACCCATGAGTAATCAGATTTTTCTATCTTTAGTGCTAGTCTTGCATTTTAGTGCCATGACTTAGGTCAGGTGGCTTTGATGTGCATAGGAAAAAGTTTGCATTCTTATATCACCTTCTTATGACCTTTTCTACTTGCATGAAACAACACTTGCTTTTAAAATTCAATATAAATATATTACAAGAATAATTTTCAGTTATAAGTTTAGAAAATAATAGTCCTAAATCTAAACATTTTGAACAGAGAATATGGAACTTCTATCTTAAGAAAGCAAAATAAACAGTGAACTACACTCTATGATATTCCCATTCAGCAAAAAATCTCTCATATCAGTTTCTCTTTGTCACAAAACTTTTGTATTATACCATTTCTAGCTTGAATAAAAAGTGCAATTAGCAGAATATTTTCACATTAATGTTCCCCAATTTTTCTGGTTTGATTCCTTTTTAAGTGCACAAAAGCTCTCCTAATGTATGATCATGTTGTACATACATTATACACCCACCAAATCAATACACTGTATTAGTTTGATATGCTGAAACTAATAGCTGAGATGGTTACTATCTCAAGACCTGAACTGGAAACTTACCTTGAGAAGAATCTACCATTTAAAAATATTGTAGGGTCAATACACTTTTGGCTAAATCAAACAAATATATCAATTAAACAGCACTTCAGAAAACTGTACTGTAAAAATAAAAATATTTAACAAGAAAAGACTATTTTTTGAGCTCTAGCATCTCCTTTTTACTGTGTGAAAATTAGTTAGGAATAAAAAATAAATCTTTCCTTGCCTTGTCTCTCCCACAGGGCACCATCTATGGAAAATGGCTAAATCTTCAGCAGCCAAATATATCTTTTCCTATGGGTGAAATGTTTTATTACAGGAAGTCAAGCCTGAAGAAATGGCAATTAAGGAGGACTTTGAGTTATACTGTGCATTAGTTCTAAAGCAAAATGAAGCAATTTTTTTCCCTTTAGGATCAGCTTCAAGAGGGGAATAGCAGTAACAGTGAAAGCTTTTTTTCACAAAGTAGTGATAGTAGTCTTTAGTCAGACTTTTTCATGTGATCCTTAACCAATGCTCATGTTTAGAAACAACTTCTTGTAGATATATAAGAAAATGTAACTGACTTAGCCAGGAGTTGATTTTTTTTCTCTACGATCCCGAATTGCTGACTTTAAGCTCAAAAGCCATTTTTTCTACATAATTCAGTTCAGTTTGTAAAGAACTACCTAGTAATACAATAAAGACACAGAAAGTTTTCAAGCTTCTGAGAAAAAAATACATGGAAAACTGAATCTGACTTTTCTAGCATCTGTGTGGACACAAAGGCAAACTACAATGCTAAGTTTTAAAAGATTAAACTACATCTTGCTGAGAGAGTTGGCAGAACTGAAACATGAAGGTCGTGCTATTCCATATATACAAAAAATGTGAACAAATGAAAGAATGCAAAGAAAATTCATAAATAAAATATGTCTTTGTTATTACTTTTGTGCCAGTGTTGTACTCAGTGTTGTGTTTTTTTCCCTCAAAAATCTAGGGAATCTAGAAAAATCTATTAAAAAGGACTATGAAAGTGTAGTCTCTTTAAGAACATATTTTCAGTTCTATGAGCAGTATTTTCATACATAAATAATTACAGAGCAGTCACATTTATAGTTCCTGTTTATATTTCTTAATGAAAGATATTTTAAACCAAATTTTATATAGACTTCCAATAGCCATCCATCTTATAAGGTTGCGTCTTTCCCTGAATGCATTAAAAGACTCTCATCGAACATATAGATAATATTTTCTATTTTCCCTCTCATGAAGGCTTGAATACAGATTGATGGAAACTGTGAGAGTTTTAATGAGTTGAATTAATAAAAGTGGAATGTTTACTTGATCATCATCGAAGATCATGGTGATTTTTAGCTCTGAGCTATCTTGAATCCGACAAGTCGTATGTCTAATCCTCATTCTCATCGAAGTCCTGGTTATGTTCCAAAAACACTCCTTTATTTTCTGATACATTTGAACATTTTTTTTTTTAAATTTAACCCAGAATATACACAAAAAGCATGTCTGTTAAAAACACTAAGCTAAGATGTCTTTGCCTGAATTAAGGCGCAAAGGAGACCATATGCCAAAGTCAATCACATGGATTTTATTTAACGGTAAATATGATGTAGAGAGATTGAAAGAAATAGAGAAAGAGAGCGAAGAGAAGAGACCAAGCAGAAGACAGTCACCACCCATGGATTCAGTGACATCCTGTGGATCCTTCTTCATCCTGGGCTTCTTGGTGGTGAGGGTCCAGAGGTAATTTAAAACTTTTAACTCTTTATACATTTTAGCAAACAAAGGAATTGATGTTCATTGGTTAGACCATTCTCTAATGCCAATTACTCCACATTCTCAGTCTTGTCTTTTGAGTCAGTGGTTTTTTGCATCATTGGGCTGGGAGATGGTGGTGGCAATCTGCCCTTGCCAGAATTTTGGCCAGCTGGAGCTGGCTTCAGCACAGCTGATGAGATGTCTTTCCTTGTGGCCCATAAAGTCTGCATTGGGATGGTTTGAAAAGGCATGTAGTGATAGAATAGGGGTAGTTGGCTTAAAACTGTAAGAGGTTAGGCTTAGATTGGATACTAAAAAGAAGCTCCTTGTTCTGAAAAGAGGTTAGGCTTAGATTGGATACTAAAAAGAAGCTCCTTGTTCTGAAGTTGGCAAGGCACTGGAACAGGTTGACAGAGAAGTTTTGGATGCCCCATCTCTGGAAGTGTTCCAGGCCAGGTTGCATGATGCTCTGAGCACCCTGGTCTAGCGTAAGGCATGGCAGGCAATGTCAGGGAGTGGGAACCAGGTGATTTTTCACTTCCAACCCAAACTGGTCTATGATTCTATTAACTTGTATGAGTAGCTGTATTGTTATTAACAGAACAGAAATGCACAGGATGGTTTTCTGAAAACAATTTTACTTTGCTAACAATAAACAATAAATAATTTCCTATTGTTATTAATGAAATTATGTCATTCTTGTACTCTTTCTTTTACAATGCTAATTAGTGTAATGAATGACAGTATTGGAAACAGCTCATCACCATAGAGAAGAATATCAAACTTGACCTCTTTGGAACAATTCACTGCTGCATATCAAGGGTTGTATTGAATAATTCATGTAGACCTGGTACACTGGCTTACAAGAGAGCACAACAACAGAATAATGGTAGATTAAATCTGTTTAAAGACAAAGGGCCAAATTTACTGTTATGCTCTTTCCACTGTTCAAATTACTCCAGAAAGAAGTGTTTTACTATTAGAATAAAATCCCTTGTATTTGGGCTTTATGGCAAGATTTTGGTAACAGGGAGAGAGCTATAGAGGTGGCCTCTGTGAGAAGACAACAGAAACTGGTCCCATGTCAGACAAAATCAGTTGCAGCCAGCTCCTAGGAGATCCTGCCATTGGCCAGAGTCGTGCCCACCAGCTGTTAGCTCCTCACTGGAATATTTAAGAATGGGTAAAAATGGTGCTCAGCAGCTGTGACAAAGAAGAACGAGAAAAAGTGAAACCAACAGCTCTGGAGACATCAATGTGACAGAAGAAGGAAGGGAGAAGGTGCCCCAGACACTAGAACAGAAGTTCCCCGGCAGCCCCTTGGAGAGGAGTGTGGTGAGGCAGGCTGTCCTCCTGCAGCCCATGGAGCTCTGTGGTGGAGCAGAGATCTATGTGCAGTCCACATGGGGAGGACCCTGTGCTGAAGCAGGTGGACATGCCAGGAGGGAGGTGCAGCATGTGGAGAAAGCATACAGAAGCAGGTTTTCTGGCAGGAGCTGCAGTTCAGAATTCATGCTGGAGCAGTCTGTTCCTCAAGGACTGCCCCCCATGGAAAGGAGCCTGATTGGAACAGTTCATGGAGGACTGTGAGAAGAAAGGAGTGGCAGGGAGGAGCTGTTATGGGTGGATGCACACCCCATCCTCCTGTGCCACTTAAGGAAAAGAGGTATGGAAGTCAGGGATGAAGGACTGAAGCTTAACCTGGGAAGAAGAGGAAGGGGAAAGTGCTTTTAGTTTAGTTTTCTATTTCTCATCATCTTAGGTTATAATTAATTAGCAATAAACTGAACTCTCCCAAGTCAAATCTGTTTTGCCCAAGAAACTAGCTGGTAAGAAATCACCATGTTCTTAGCTTGATTCTAAAGTTCTTTAATCTTATTTTCTCCCTCTGTCCTGTGGAGGAGCATCTTGGTGGGCACCTGGCAGCCAGCCATGGTGAACCCACAACACTGCAAAAAAGAGAATATGATCGATGATTATTTACATGTAATTACCTGCAAGCTCTCATAGGGCATTTAATTTGGAAAACAAATTATTTTTCCATTAGCTGTATTAAAAGTATTTAAACTTCCTACTTCTCAACACGATTTTTAACAAGACATCTGACAATATATAATAGGAATAATGGTGCAGAATTAGTACATAGTAAGGAAACAAGAAAATATGAGATTAATTAAAAGTTTATATTCTTATGTAAAAAAAATTAGATTTATTTCTTTGTTGCTTGCAAAGGGAGATTTTTCAAAATACATGTCTAAGATACATGAAAGTACATTAAAATAGTGTTTCTTTTTTTACTTCTAACTGCAAACACCTAAAAGCCTCATATTTTTCCTTATTCTGAATTTTTTTTTAGAAAATTACCATGTCACTACTTACTCCACACAGGGGTCTTTTTATTTTGTTTTCTTTTTCTAAGAGAGAGATGCATGATTTCACTGAGCTCTAGTCAATGACTATAGGATATTAAGAAACAACTAAGAGTTTCCAGAAATGTGCTGCCTTTTCAAAACTCTCGAAACTGTGCTTCTTAAATTCTATTTGTGGATGCCAATAAAGTCTTGCAATGTGTGATGGGGAAGCTTGGTAATATGCTGGTTTTTAAATCCATTTGTGTTTTTATTGATTATCTGACTGGAAGAAAAGCATTAATTTGTTAACAGAAATAGAGTCTATTGTATGTGTAGCATAGCATTTTGTTAAGATTATTAGCAAATCCTCTTTTATCTTCTGATGTGTTCACTGATTGATGGCATGCTAAAATTTCACTTTAAATTCTCTTACAAAGATAAACTCCAAAGCTTAAATGGTAAATAACAGGGTTTTGTTTGTCCTATTCTTATCTACATTTTCTTTCTTTCAAATGTTAATAACCTAAAGAAATGTTTTATCCAATCTGAGCCTAAGCAGTCATTCATTGCCCTTTTCTAATTATGATCAATAGATTCCTCAAATGGCATTGCCTGGAAAATATTCTATTCATGATTAAGGGAGGCAATTGAATCACATTTGCAGTCTTACATAGTTATATTTGTTGAATATATTTAGAATACCCTTTGAAATTAATGTTGGATTTTAGGTCATTTTGATTTAGACTGTACAAAATTATGGATAGACCTTTTTTATTTCAGTTGACTAAAATTGCCTGTCTTCTTCCTGAAGTTAAGTGGTAAAAGGTCTGTAATGGTAAAAGACATCCTAGAATCTTCATGGTTTCTGAGAATTAATTGCTTACTGATGTATTTTCAATGCAGTATTTAAGGTTTCTTTCCCTTTAAAGTGGGAAAAAGAGGTTATTCTGAGAAAACCTTTCAATTGTGAAAGTTATGGAGACAGGAGGATTGGATAATACAAGGGTAGAGATTTCAGTAGGAAAAAGTCACCCGTTCTTAATCAAACTGATAGCTCCCACCCTAATGAAGACATAGCTCTGGACTGATCATATGCCCATCAGAGTTATTTTTTACTGTCAATCAAGTCAACAGTGGAATAAGTGCACATTATTTTGGAATGTATCTTGAAAAGTGATTCAAAGTACTCCAGAGGGAGATTGAGACATCCCTCAGAAAAGCAACATTTATTCAGGAAGGAGGAAATCAACATCGCACAGACAACATGGGTTCACAAAAGAAAAGTCTTATATAACTAATTTGATATATTTCTGTGATAAAGGCAGCTGCCTGTGTGTGAAGGGAAGGTGGTGGAAGTAGTTTTTCTAGGTTTTACTAAGGCAGTTGATACTGTGCCTCACAGCATCCTTCTGGACGAGTTCTCCAACTGTGGGATGAGTGTTTTTAGGGTGTGCTGGGTGAAGAAGGTCAGAGCTCAAAGGGTTATACTGAATGGGGCTACATCTGTCTGGCAACTGACCACCAGTAGTGTTCCTCAGGGTTCAATTTTAGGGCCAGTTCTGTTCAATATATTTATCAATAATATATCAATATATTCATTAACTATCTGGATGCAGGAGCTGAATACACCATTAGCAGGTTTGCTAATGATACCAAGGTGGGAGCTGCTGTTGACTCTCTCGAGGCATAAGATGCCTTGCAGAGGGATCTAGATAGATTGGACCATTAGGTAACAATTAATGGGATGAAATTTAACAAGAACAAATACCATATTCTGCTCCTAAGGTGGAATAATTTTGGACACAGTAATAAACTGAGAGAAGAATGGCTGGAGAGCAGTCTTGGAGGCAGGAACATGGGGATGCTGGTCTGCAGCAGGCTCACTGTGAGTCAGCAGAGTGCCCTGTAAGTCCTGAGGGCAAATGCCATCCTGGGATGCCTGAAACAGAGTAATCAGCCAGTCAAATGAAGCGATTGTCCTGCTCTATTCAGGGTTGGTGTGGCCTCACCTTGAGCACTTCTGCTCACCTTGTGCAATTCTGCACCCCACAATTTAAAAAGGATATAAAGGTCCTTGAATGAAGAGAGAAAGACAAAAAAGCAGGTGAAAGGGCTGGAGGGAATGTCCTTGGAGGAGCAGCTAGGGATTTTAGACTTGTCTAGTTGGAGAAAAAGAGGTTAAGGGGCAGCCTCATCGCACTCTGCAGCTTCCTGAGGAGGAAAAGTGGAGAGGGAAGTGCTGAGCCCTTCTGTCCCAGTGACAGCACTGGTTCCAAGTTGTGCCAAGGGAGGTTTAGACTGGACATTAGGAAGCATTTCTTTACTGAGAGTGAGGACAAACACTGGAACAGGCTTCCTAGAAACGTGATCCATGGCCCAAGACTGTCAGTGTTTAAGAGGCATTTAGACAATACCGTTAACAACAAGCTTTAGCTTTTGGTCAGCTCTTGAGGTGGTCAGGCAGTTGGAGTAGATGCTCATTGTAGTTCTCTTCCAGTTGAGCTATTTCAGTCTATTTTATTCCAAACAGTGTTACCCACTGTTTCCATATCAACTAGTATGGGACCACAAGACCACATAAATCATTCTTTCCTATCTTTCTGTGCATGTAACAATATTAAATAATACACATGTTTATAGTATTAAACAAGGTTTAATTGAGCATTGTGAAAATTATTTCCACGTCTTTCTATCACAGTGTTTACAATCACTTTGTAAAATTGATCCACATAAAAGATTCATGCTATTTATTATCTTCAAAAGGAAAAAAGGAAAGACTATTTTTTTCTACTGGAAAGCCACTGGTTAAGGCACCATTCATCTCAAAAGATGAACAGCTCAATTGTTTGCAACCAGATTTAAGGTTAGTTTTCCTGGCATTCCCATAATTATGCTTGGTGACCTTGGGCAAATCACTCCTGCGCAAATCTGTGTATCTTCACTTCCCACATGTAAAATGTGAAGAGGAATGGGTGGGAACATTGGTATATGGCAAATATCATAGGTGGGTATTTAAGATCAGGAAACATTCTAGTATTATGGAAAGGTCATAAATTAGCATTCTAAAACGTTCTCAACTGCTGCCAGGGTAATCATGCATCATCTTATTTTGACTCACTTGCAAGTGACTAATTTATGGGTTTACTTCTTCAGAGAGGCCTCTGAAGTTCTCTGTGTATGTAAAGGTGAAATAAATATTTTATTTAGATAATGAAAGCAGCTGAGTTTTCTCTCTCTGGGAATAGGGAGAAATTATGAAACATTAAGGCATCTTGTGTGATCTATAAGAGATAAGAAAGAAAACTTAAAAAGTGCTATTCAGAAGGTGTCTGAAAGTAAAATATGATCAATAAGTTAACAGAAAGATATGTGTGGGATAAATGTCAATATTAACTACCCCAAAAGAAACTAAAATTTCCAGATGAGAAAGAAAAGATACTGTACTGACATTCTGAAATAAATTTTAAAACTAGCATCATGTGATGACAGTTTTATTGTCACCATGACTTTTAGACCAGCCAGGTGCATCCCACCTGCTGGGTAGTATAATACATTGAACACATATGAAAGGGTTTATAGTAGAGTTAGAGCAGCAGAAACTAGCTTCTGGTTTGATTTCCCTCAATATCCATGTTACACTACCAAGCTGCTAGCACAGAAATGTTCTCCAGCACCAATTAAATATTATTTGTTTTTCCTACAGATTTAGAAATAGAAACAGGAAAGAGAGAATCCCAATTTCCCCAGTAATTCATAATATCATTTGACTTGATTTTTAGCCACAGTTATTACTGTGGGCTGAAAAGATACTCTGGAGCTTATAGGTATTTTGGCCAGTGCTGAAACCATGCTTTATCTCTAAAACAACTATATTTCTAGTGGCTTGTCAGAGGGAAAAAAAGAGAAAGGTCTTATCTCTAAAGCTCATCTAAATGATACAAGCTTTAATCAGTAAGCTGTTGTGTTGACATATTTTCAAGTGCTTCAGTGTAACCATAGAAGTACATTTGTCTGTTACAGCACTTGAAAATCAATAATTATGCACTTTCCATTTCCATTGTGCACATCAAAGTTTTCAATGCAGCCATTTCACACACTGTGGCTTCTTGAAGATGATGGCATAAGAAAAGCAGATGGAGTTTTGGAGAAAGTCAGTGTGTCATTTCACAATGAATTGAACAAGACCAGAGATCTTTTGTTTAATATAAAACCTTGAACCAGTGAGCTAATAAAGAGAGGAAGTTTGAATTATGAAAAAAAAGAATTATGGATCTTATTTTATTGTCAGTTCTTGTAAGTTTTACATGTTTAAGCTCCATTTAAAAAGAAACTGTCTCACAGTATCTCTGTACCTTGTTGATGAACTTGTGAATCAGCTACTGGCAACAGACAGAATTCCCTCATTGTATATCCCTTAGCCTGTCCTGAGGGGTAATGGCTGGGATTAGTTCAGCACTGCAAACATGAAAGAGGGCTAAGTATGTATAAAGGTAGTCAAAACACTTCTGCTTTAGCACCCCATCTCCAGCAGCAGCCTAAAGCTCAGACAGGATCCTAAGAACATCTTGTTCCCAGCTTCCAAGCCTCTACAGCTCAGAGAATTCCTTGGAAAAATGTGATTCCTATGTAATCAATAATCTTTAATACTTTTCACTTTTTGTAGGCTACAAAAGAAATCAAGACATCTCACAATTCTCTCTTAGAAAGGACATAGCTATAAATACACCTAGATCCCTCAGATAAGTTTTCAGTTTATAGGGATATAAGGAATGAAACAAACATATGGCTGAGCAATAACAGCATTCCCTGTGAAACAGAATCTGCATGTATTCATTATCAATTGCACATGGCAAACAAAATTATAATGTATGCCTCACTTGATGGCTGATAGTTGCTGATGTTTCTATAAACTTGGAATTTTCTAAAATTCTCAAAATCTGCTTTTCCAGTTTATCTTCACATATTTATGTTACTTCCTACATGACATTTACAATTTTTTTACATGGACAATTAATAAAGTAAAATTTAAATAAAAATGTGACAAGTAGACAATAAGATAAATTTAAGATACATTAATTTTATTATGTGATGAGCATAACAAACACATAAGGAAAGGTTATTTCTTAATCTAAGTGTGTGTGTGATAATATTTGGGTATTTAAAATAAAATACTTTTTTCTTCTTCTTCTTCTTTTTTTTTTTTTTTTTAATGAAAGAAAAGTGTAATACACAAGTCACCCTGGTAGAACTGGAGGTACGGTGACACAGATATTTTTTTCCACTGCCGTATGAAAGTAAAACACATAAGCTAAGCAAGAAACAAACAGCTGACTTCCATTTCAGACTCAATGTCTTCCCAGGACAGAATATGAACATCTCTCATATACCATGCACATTCTAAAGTCCTTTATCCCAAAGGTAAAATATGGGACAATTTAATGAAAGTCCACCTTTTGCTTTAGAAGAGAACAGTTTGAATAACAGGAAAAGAATGACAATGGCCAACATAACTTCTAAACAGGTACACCCTGACTCTTGTATATTTTCCTTGGTTCTTATAAAAATCAGGAATACATAGAAACAGTGCATACAGTATTCCTATATATATTGGACTCTTCTTCAATGAAATTTTCTTTTATGTATTTATGAACAACGTTTGCCTCTCCTCTTTGCTGTTAGTCTTGTTGCTGCAGGGCTTTCTGATGATCTCCTGTGTCTTCACTCACTGTTGTGGTAGAATCTCCAACAGCAGACAAGGAACTTTGTCTGGTCCCAAATCCTGTGTTCACTTTCTTCCACCTCTTTACTCTGAAATGGAATTTTAAAAAAGGTGTGACCACAACACAAAACAGAAAAGTCAGTTCAAGTTTAAACAGTTGCAGTTCAAATTTCTTCTAAGAAAAAGATTTCATTAGGAGACATTAGAATTTAGATGAAAAAATGTTTCTGTATTGTACACATTGGATACTTTTTCAGCTGATTCCTTAATAAGAAATGAAAAAGTATAGGATTTCAGAGCAATTACTTGGAATTGTCCTTCACAGTGAGGAATAAGCTACACTTTTGATGACTAGGAGCCATTATTTATTGATTGGCAGCTCTGAACTTCAGTCCTATTGCTATTCAAGATACATTTAAAGTACTTACTTTTAACTCATGAATCTTTTTATGGTAAGAAGGGAAATTGGGGAATAGTGTAAAGATCAAAGAGGTCTCAGACTCCTCATTTGACAGAATTCTAACCACTAGTTGTAGCCCTGGTTCCATGCCTGAGGTGTTTTGGTTTTCTGAAAATCTTCTCCGAGGGAATTTTCTGTAAACAGGAGAAATATTTTTGTAACTGTATCTATGTAACTCATTCCTTTTCCTAGGTGGGACTTATTGATGTCCCTCTGGTCTGACCAATGTGATTGAAGAGGTTTGCCTTTGTTACACCAATGAAATTGGTCGTATAAAATAGTATAAAAGGGAGACACATCCCAAAAATAAAGGACTCATTTTCAGCCGTCTGAATCTCAGAGACTGTGTCGTCGTGGTGTAAAACAGTGTCAACTAGTTTAGCATAACATCCTCATATGAAATTAATAGCAATAAGGAAATACTATAAGCACTATAAAATTTATCATTGGAACATAACTATGTTAAAAGTATATCAGTTTTTATAATTTTTGAATTGATAAATTGCATTCCTAGTAACGATGTGCAGCAGACCAAGAACACCCACTCAAATTGGATGCCAGAAACTGGCTCTTACACTCTGGGGAGTTAGAGCACAGTGAACAGACAGTAGCCTTGTACAGAACAATAGAGATTTATCAAAATTTAGGATCTTAAGTATGCCCAAAGTAGCTACACTGCAAACTGACTCAAGAAGACTATATGTAAGAATGAGGAAATCATGTCAGATCTAAACTATTTCTGTATGTTGCTAGCTCTTATTCCATCCATGATTAATTTACTGTGCTTTAATCTTAGGGACATACACCTCCAATTCCCTCTATTTCATCTCTGCACTTTCATTCATTCAAGTGCAATTTCTGTGTTTCTTGTCCCCTTTATGCATCTTGAACAGGTTTTCAGAAAAGGGAATTCAGAAACACATTGGTTTACGCTTTGATTCTGGGACCCCAATAGTCTTGTGAATAAAGTCTGAATAAAATGTCAAGGAACCTGAGACTTTTTACCAAAATGTAGAGACTTCTTACCACTGTGATGGTACCCAGTTACCTCTTTGCAATTGTAACCCATTTGTAAATCCATTCCCTGGCAGTGTGGACAGGTCTGTTATGCCTCTGTGCACACACATCGAATCTAACCTGCCTACTATTTATAAAACCACAATGTTCTTAGGAAAAACAACATCACATGTCAAAAGCATTTAAGCTGCCAAAGTGTAAAAGCCTTTGAGCTAGCATAGCAGTGTAATTGTGTATAGCATCAGGGACCCCATGATGCTCCTGTCTAATGATTAACATCCCCACTAATTATTCCAGATGCAGACTGATTGCCAAGCCCTACATCAGTAAGAATCAATAAGCTGGCAAGTTCTTCACACTGCTGGATACACAAGACTAGGCTGTGCAGCAACTTGGTTGCTGTTACTGAATTTTACTGGAATCCTTTTGAAAGAGATGGCTGTTTCCTTTTTAATTACTCTTATGTAATGATTTCCAATAATGACTTTGCCTTATAAAAAATTCTGGATAAGTTCTATGAACAACTCCTTATTAAAATACTTGTGTAAAATTACTCAGAGTTCTATCTTTTCCCACTCATTTGCTAATCAAAGATATATTAATCTAAACTAAAATCAGAATTCCTAAAACTAGCAACTGAAAAAGTTTTAAATTAAATTTAAAGTAAACAAACTAAAATATATGAAATAATATTAGGTGTAACTGATGGCTATGGGAATAGCACTGGTCAATTTTCAGGACAAATCAAGTTATTTATTTTTAAAATATTTCTTATTTAAACATTTCAGAAACAATTAGTCTGGTATTGCTAGATATCATGTAAGGTTATTGACATCTGTAAAAAGTTAGAAGACTTTCATTATGCCTTCTATTTCATATTTAACGCAGCTACACATATAATGAGCTGCTACAAAAACTGCTGTATGAGTATTAGAATGGTGAGGTTTGAACATTTGGATGAAAGTACTCACACTTGCCAGAAATAACTGAATCTTACTTAAAAGACTAGCCCTGATCTGTGATGTCTTATAAGACATAAAAGAGTCTATTCACCAGCTAATGTACAACAATGTCCTTTTATTTCCACTCTGGTTTAAACTGTCTTCAAAGACCTCCAGTAAAAAGACCTGAGATCGTTGCTTTAATGAAGGGAATTTTAGCCAGGGTATAACTGGAGTAAGTCATATTTATGTCAAAAGGATTGGGCCCAGTTGCTGTTCTCTGTTACATGATATATTTCCTCCAGCTAGTTCTGGACTTCAATGCATGTATTCCGTGTGATAGAAGCAATGAACAACCTATTTAAATATAAACATTTATGAAGATTGGGCCATAAAAAAAATTAAGGAAACCTTTCTCTTTGGTATTCTGCATCAGCCAACCTTGAAAGCACGTGGTATCCAGGAAATGATGTTGCAAGAAGTTGTTGTATTTTGTTCCTCAGCTGGAAGGGCATTAGGAGCTAAATGAAATGGGGAACTTTGCTGCCAGCTGGAACTTGTTGAGGTTCCTTGGGGCAGACAGGGAAGAAGACAGTTGCATGAGTGCTCAAGTAACAAGAAAAAAGACAGGAGAAAATGGCCTCAAGTTGTGCCAGCAGAGGTTTAGATTGGATATTAGGAAAAATTTCTTCACTAAAAGGGTTATCAAGCACTGAAACCAGCTGCCCAGGGAAGTAGTTGAGTCATCATCTCTGGAGGTATTCAAAAGGTGTGGAGATATGGTGCTTAGGGACATGGTTTAGTGGTGCTGGGTTAACTGGCAAACTTAATGATCTTGAAGGTCTTTTCCAACCTAAAGGATTCTATAATTCTATGATTCTATGGTTGTACAATTCTGGTTGTGCAAAGCCTGGTGAGCTCTGCAGCTGCTGCTGTTGCTTTAACCATCTGTTTGGCCAGCTCTGACAGTGAGTCAAAACCCATCTGCATGTGGAAGGGCTACTCAACTGCATTCCAAATTACTGCCAGACAGGGACTAAGACTATGGAAAGCTTAAAAATAAGAGTAATAAGCACCTGCTCTTAAAGAACATTTTAAAAATGGGATATAAATTAATAAGCAAAATAAAATACATGGGTTTGAAACTCCAGATAAATGGGCAAAACATTTTGAAGCCCTTTTCCTAACAGCAGACAAATAGAAAATGCTATCAAAGTCAGCTAATAAAATTATGAAAAGACACAAGCATATAAAAAGGCAGCATACCATATGTCCACCAATATCTGGTACAACAGGAACATTAAGAAAGCCATTAAGAGAGTCTCCCCATTGTGCCCAGGTATACAATAACATATGGTACATTTCCTGCTTCACTGTGCATTTTCTTGCTTTTGTTGTTTAGCATCACTAATTTAGAGCTCAATTAATATAGTTTGTGCATGCATTTCTCCACAGAATATTTTTTAAAAAAATCACTGCTGTTTAAATTAATCTCTTTTTTAGTGCAAGTGCACAGTAAGTATTAATGGAAGGTAGGATTCTTTCCAAATCTTAATTAGATGGAAGAGCTAGATAGAACTATTTTAAGGTAGCTACACATGATACTTAAATTATTATTGTCATCTTACTTAATCCGCACACAATTTGCTGTAATGATTCCACAGAGAGACATTAAAAGAATGTTGTTTGCTTTAATCAATGATGACTTCCTAAGGACAGATGTGTGCATTTCTCAGGAGTATAGATTAAAGGCTAAATAGTAAGGGACTAGTGTGGCAGTGGTAAAGAAAATACCGCAAGAAATATAAGGTGATTATATTCTGATAAATATCTACCTGTAGATGTGGAGAAGAGAAATGAAGAATGAACAAATGGGAAATGAAGATGTATGAAATATTTTTCTCCTTTAAGGACATTTATTCTTGAAAAGATAAAGTTTAAAGAATTTCTGAATTTCCAATAACATGATGGAAGGTATTTGTAAAACACATTACCTCTCTTTTTAGTATTTACAGATTCCATACGCCTCCTAGATAAGCTGAATTTTGCCACACTAGCTCAATCCAACCAAGGTTCCTGTTTGAATTCAGGACTACTATGGAAGCTACAAAACAGTTCCCTTCTCAAAGGAATACTCCTAAATATCTCATGTGCCTTTCTAAAAGGCATATACCGTGTCATGAGTTTTGTACAGAAAATGAAATAAGAATGAAAATGAGCCTTTACCACTAAAATCTCAAATACTTGCATCAGAAACATTTTGATCAAATAATTTAGACCAAATTATTAATATCTTGGATATGTAATTTTTAAATATAAAAGATGAGAATTCATTTAGTAATAATCAATAATGAATTTCAGTTCAGAACCACTTCAATTTGTCATTTACTGTCTCAACAGTGGTGCTATGCTAAGCTACTTTCATGTGTGGATATAGAAGGAAGCAATCTCTGGTATGAAACCAAATCCAAGTCAAGAAAGGAAATTGCTATAAGCTTGAGTTAACATCTACTGCTGTAAACTAAACTACAATTTTAGACATTTATTTATGAATAAAATAATTAATATTCTGAGTGGAATTACAGGCTAATGCCCAAGTTATAGAACATGGATTTATGTCAGCTTCTGCCTTAATTAAAACATATTTGCCATTTAACATTAGAGGACTGTGAAAGATCATGAGTGAACATATGGATATTGAATTAGGTTTCATATTTTTGCACTGGAGAAATTACTCAAACCCATTATAAACTCACTCACTATGCCATTCCATTCTCTAAAAATACTATATGTGGTCTCAAACAGCATGACTTTTTCTTTAAATGCTAAATATAGTATTTCCTTTGGGATCCACAAAAGCACAAGCCATCTTTTTCTATATTTCTCATTAAATTATTTTTACTTGTTTGAACTCATGAAAAATTATGTTTTTATTTTCTTTACAAGAAAATGTTTGTGTTTTCCTGTATAATTATAACTCCTTTTAACTTCAAAATTTATGTCAGAATAAATTTCCCAAGTACATTTCTGGGTAATGTGTTACAATAGGTATCACTGAAATTTGCTATACAATTACATGTAATATTTTCCCTAAAAGAGAATATGACAAAATGAATATTTTGATCAAACTTTTGCTACTTAGCCAAACCCTTTGCTTCTGTATCACAGTAGCTGTGCTGAAATTTTGAATAAATTACCCACTGTAAGAACTTTCAGAATGGTAGAGGATAAATAAAACACAGTGGCTACTTAAGAGGAAAGGACTCCTTTGAACAGTCTTTCATAAACTCGGGTCCTGTTAACTGTGGTTTTCCAAAAGAAGAATCATTCCCATTTATAACATAATTATTTCAATGTTCTGACGTATAATTCTGGCATATACTAAGCCTTAAAATGACCTTTAAAATAAAAGCTCTCCTTTTCTTAAATTGTTAATTCTCAGATATTCACATATTTTTGCTCATAATAGCTTTGCATAATAATATCTTTCTTCAGTCATAATATTTTAGAATATGACCATGGCAGGCTATGGGATGACCAAATAAGACGACTTTTCCTTTTAACTACACGATAGGAGAAAAATTCCATCCATTCTCCCCAACAAAATGAACAAAAGAAGTAAAAATTTCACCTTTAGGGGAGTGGTAAAAATAGGGGAGTAATGGCCTTTCTACCTTTGGTTTCTAGAATACTTTGAACCTCCTGGAATGCACCAGAATATCAATATCATCTGTTTTTACAGTGAAAGTATTAAGAAAAAAAGTGCACTTTTCAAATTTCCATTTTTTGTCTGAAAATGCTTTTTTTTCTCCTATGTCCATCTACATTTATCACTCATATAAATTTGCCAGTAATTATCTAATCCCTTGCATATCAGAAAATTTCCTTATGTTTGAAAAGAAAGCATGTTTCAGCATTTTTGTTCTTCTTTTTGTTCTTCTTCTACATTTAGGCTAAATACAAACTGATTTTGCCATTTTTCTCATTATTCAAAGCATTTTCTCATTATTCAAAACTTTACATTTGTATTGCAAGCACTCAAAATTTAAATACATTTGGAAGTAAAAACGGAAAAAGAGATAACAGGAATGTTGAAGGATGCAGATAGTATAGGTATCCTGTTCTAGGGCTTATAAGTAGATACAAGAAGTCTCACTTGTATAACATGCTTTAATATTTCTTTTAAGTGCTTTTAATATTTCTTTTTTAAAATGCCTTCTGATTTTGAACACAGGAATAGCTCTTCTGTTTCTACATAGAAGATATAAATAATATATACACTCCTTTCTGTTTTAAGAAGGGTGATTTGCATAGAATATTTTCTGTGAGCAATTTTTTTAAGAATTGAAGAAAGGCTAAGAACGTGCACTTGGCACAAGCCCTTTTCTCATTCATTTTTTAAAATACATTGAGATTCACTTGCCATAATAGTATCTTCACCTACATAATCTCCAGGCCAATAAAAATCATGATCATTTCCCTTTCCAGCAATTACATGGTTGCCAGCTTCAATTTAGTTCCTTTTACCCATTCAGAATTTTTAACTTTTAACTGTTAAAAGTTAAGAATTCTGAATGGGTAAAAGTTATAATATCTAAAAGTTATAATATCTAAAATATTATAACTGAAGAACGATATTATTATGCAAAGCTATTATGAGCAAAAATATGTGAATATCTGAGAATTAACAATTTAAGAAAAGGAGAGCTTTTATTTTAAAGAACACTTTAAGAATGTATCTTCATTGCTTTCCTCTTGCTTCTTCCAGGTATGAAGGAGATACAACTCTGAAGCAGACATTAACTTTCCTCCTCATGTCCCTTATTCACTTTCTATTTTCCATCCAAATATGCCATGAAACTAAATTAGGTGTTTTCAGAATTATATTGGGGAGGTTCTTTGTACTTTTTACAATGAAAACACTACAGCATGCTAATATTTAGCTTGAAAATCAAGTTCTCCTCAAAATGAGAAAAAAACCCATGTACACTCAAGAAAATAAATAATTTAATTCCTGAAAAAATTGCTTAGTATATTGTGGTATCAATCAATACTATGCCTCCTAGTGATAGTCATTGAATGAAAATTATATGAGAGTTCTGGGAAGCACTAGAGAGTTACGCCACAGACCATGTTCTGCCTTGGATCATTGCCCAAAACACTGCTCATCTTTGACAGTATTCAAGTCTGGTATCTCTTGAACCGGCTGGAGTAGGAACAAATACTGTGCACAACTGCTGTGCTGTGATTACCAGCTTTGCAACAGTGAAAGCATTTCTTTCAAAACTTGCAAAGCTGGAGATGGAACGTGAATGTGTGCATTACACTTAGTCATTCTCCTCCCTGCCATTCCTCCCAGCTTCAAATTCTGACATGATGGCAGCTACCATCTCACCAGCTTTTGGAGATACCATGTAGCTAGAAAATCATATAACTGGAAGTTGGAATCTCATCTCTCAAATATCACAAAGCACCAATCTCCAGTTCTGTGGCTAGTAAAGTTTTGACTACTGAAATCATGTGGGAGTGAAAAGCAACAAATGGTGATGGTAATCCAGTGACATGAGGGTTTCATTATTTTAGGACCTACCACGTCTGATAAAAAAAGTACAAGGGGTCTCAGGACCAGCAGAATTATCTTATGTATGCAAACAGCAGGGGGAAAGTTCTGATGCCAAAATGGCAGTAAAGCTGACAAAGACAAAAGCAGTGAAAGAGTAAAGCAGTTAAAGTGTTAAAACACAAGTAGATAAGATACAGAGCACGCTTTTTTTTTGTTTTCTCTTGTCCATTTTTAGTAACAATGTTTTATCTATTTAGCAATGTGTTAGGAAAACAAATTAGTATTTGCGAAATACCATTCATAGGTCTGGTAAAAATTAACCATAATACTTTTGTAAGTTTGGAGGGTTTTGGGTTTTTTTGGTAAGAAACGATGTCTGAAAAATTCCATATCTCAATTACATTATTGATGCACCTAATTCCCAATGCATTTCAGGATAAGTTGACCTATTATGTACACTCCTTTGAAAAGTATGATTTTAGTGTCTCTGGATTATGACAGTGCCAGGACAAAATTCATAATGAAATGACTGTGTTTCTACCATCTATTTTTCTGGTACTTTTCTAGCATCCAGAAACATTGAATCAGGAATGTGAGAGGATCTGTTCCTACTTAGTACATTCAGGATTCTCCCATCGTCCTGTTGCCCAGCAATTCAGATAACCAGTTCTGGATCCAGAAAATTCATTGTCCTAGGTTGCAATATGGGATGCACACAAAGTATTCTATCACCATCTTCATGAACTGTTGAATCCAATTGTTGAAGTAGTCTTCCCCCTAGGCCCTGCCCCCCTCCCTTTTCTGTTAATGTGTCTTCTGTTAATGGCCCATCAATGCCTTGCCCATGACTCATAGATAAGCTATCTCTCGTTAATGGGCCATCAAGGACCCTCCCTGTATNATTTTCTGACTTGGAGCCTCTCACTCGGTTTGCTTTCAAACCACTACATGCATTTACTGTCTTCAGTATGCTTGGAAATGCTCTCCAGGTTTAGCTGTTACCTTTTCAGGGGTTGAGGTGAGACTGACAGTCCTGTGCTTTCCCATCTCCACCTTCTGTCCCTTTCCGTGCAGAAGGCTGTGCAAACTGCTGCCTCAGTTTGCTTCTTCTGTTATCCTTGCTCTCACCCAGGCTCCAGTGACCCCTATTTCTCATGTTTGGCCAACAATAGTGCCATTCTCAGCTTATCTCCTCCCTTCACGATTCTGTAAATCTCATTCACATCCCTCTCAGCTCTCTGTCTATGAGTGGAACAGTCCAAGACTCTTCCCTTGCAGAGCACCCAATGCCTTCACTCCACCCATTCAGCAGCTGGAGCATGCACAACTGTTGGTTTACTGCACACTTATGCTTAAAAGGTAAAAAAAAAAAACCAAACATTTATATATTAACAGGGAATATTGGTAGGTCTAATTGTATGTGAGTTTAATTTCACATCCTCTGCAATTTTACTTATAACTTCTAATGATAGAAAAGATCTTATGTCTTGAACATTCTTTCTTTCAGTAACAATAGAGAAATCTTGTATTTTTTCTCTTTTTTTGATAGATTAATTTTGTTACTGCTATAATTCGCTGTCTGCTGCTTTGCAATTCCTTGTTTTTTCAGATCTTAATTTTTTTTCTACTTCCAAAGATTAAATTTTTCAAACTATTCTTCAGATGCCAGTAAATCGCTACTTTTCAAAAAAATATATAATAAATAAAAAAAGGTTATAGTTCTATTTATGTCATTAAAATCAATAGAATACTGGACTGACATGCTATGAAGCTCTTCTCTGATCAGAAACAGAATCCAGCTTTCTGCTATGTTTTTAAACCAGGCATAGCTGATTCAATGTATTCTCTTTATTTCCTGAAAATTATGATTCACAGCAGTGGACTTAGAGTGAACATCATTCTACTGGGATCAGAAATATCAAAGCCAGTTTGAGAATATTGTCTGCATGGTAGATTTTCTTAGATTTTAGGAATTTTTACAGCATTTTACAGAAGATACAGAAGATTAATAGAACATGCATAATTCAGAGGCATGAGGTATGCTGAATTCAAAGACCACAAAAAGTTAAACCAATCAAGCTAGTTGTTTCATCGTGTGGTTCTGAATTCTGCTCATATCTTGTATGTGCTGGGTTTGATCGGTTTTGTGCCACTATAATTATATTAACTGCATAAACTGATGCACAAAGAGTATTAGAATTATTCACTCTGAGACTGCAATAATGAGTGGCCTTTCCATTTTGGTAAAGTAAAGCAGTTCATCTCTTTCAAGTTATATTAGATAGAAAATTAAACATAATATAATCATACATGAAAATAGAGACCTATTTGTTACAAACACATGTATGTGTATGAGTTAATTTACCTCTGAATAAGACAAGGTATAAACACAGCATTTAATTATTCCTAAATCCGATGGGAGAAATATATTTTTTCCCCTGAAAAATGTGAGAGAAACACCACTGACAGCTCAACATTGATGTATCTCTAACATTTGCAGAGCTATATTCACAAAACTAATACAAATCCTGAGCATACACAATTTCTGTGGAACAACTCTTTTATTGTTAGTAAAAATTTCTAAGTTTTCTCGACACCCTTCCCCTCCCTTATAACCTAGAAATTTAGAAACAACATACAAAGAATATGAATAATCTTAGCTCAACTTTCACTTTGTAGTTGTACAGTTTGGCACAACTATCACATGGAAATTTTTATGACAAGTGCAACTGTACTGGGAAGGGAAGGAAGCTCTTTAGTGGCAGTGTCATCTGCATCTACAGAGTGAAGCACTTAAAGTGCCTCTGAGAGGAATACATTTGCATTCTCCAAGTGTGAGATGCTGTTTTACTTAAAAAACCTTATGTCTGGGGGAAAAACAGACTTCAGCTATGAATCTAGACCTGTTAACACTGGATCTGCTTTTCTCTATTAATTTTCTAAATTTTGGAACACAGGTGAAGCACGACTACAGAAATGAAAAAATAAGTGCCAAATATTTTACAGGTAATAGTAAGGAAGCACAAGCCTAAAAGCCCCACAAATTCTGACAGACCCATGTTGACAGACCATCCTTTCAAGTAACAATTTTGCATATCATCATTCAGGATTTCTAAAGATGATAGTTTGAGATCAGTGAAGTGACAGTGAGATCAATTCAGTGAAAGGAATCATCAGACTGTCAGCATTCAAAAAAAAGAAGAGAAAAGTCATACAGAAATAACTAACTTCTGATCTTCTAAATAGTTATAGACAAGTAGAATATTTATAATCTTAATTAGTAGGAGTTAAAGTTGAAAACGTCTGAAATATCCCACTTACAAAACTAATAGCTTTTTTTGGTTAACCCATTGCTTTTTCGGTGAGAACATGTTGCTCTCTTCTTTGAAAGAACAAGGTTGATCATTATGCAGAATTTGGAAAGTGATAGGATACTGTAACAATGCTCTGGAAAGGTAAAGATTAAAAAAAAAAGTTAACTGCTAGAAAATAAGTGGAGTACGCAATATTTATGGTACTATATTAATCCAATGAAATGACCACACAATGAATACTGAACACAATATTTACTGTACCTGACAAGAAGTCATGCCAAACCAAGAAAAGGTTTGCAGAACCATATAGACATGTTAACACATATCTGGTGTGGCCTGAACAGCAGAGGTGACTAAGCAAACTTCAGGGTGCATGTGATGGAGTGAATAGGAACAGGTCACAACCTCTATCAATACTGAATAAATTTTAACAGAATACGAGTCTTAAGACCTCCTGTAGTAAGCTGTTATATAAGCTTTACAGGGGACCAAAAAGAAACTGAACAATTTAGTAGAAGAAAAGGCTTAAAAGATAGCTCCTTTGACTCTGGAGACCTTGATTTTGATTTTCCTGGAATCTTGCATGGTACTCCTGGGATGCCTGCTTTGTTCTTAAGGTCTTGCAGAGAGCTACATTTTTCCATCCCAGAAAAAGGACACCAGTTTAGATGGAACTTTGTGTGATACTATTCTGTTGCACTCATTAGGCACTGTTGAACATTCACAGCAACGCCTGAAACCAAGCAAGTGTTTTCAGACCCATACTTGAGGTGGCATCAGAAGAATTGTAAATGTGAAATGTAGTCTGCTAGAACTTGGAGGACTTTTTGCTTCTGCTGTTTTGTTTTTTTTTTTCATCCAACTGAATTTAAGACACATATCCTTGCTGACCACGGAGAAGCATTCAGATTTATAAGGATGAGTTTCTCTTTCACTTCACAGTGCTACCAACATCTCAAAAGCATAAGAAAACATAAAGTTCAGTCTTTCAAAGTTCAATGATTTCAGATTGAAATTTCTCTCTGTCCAGTAAAACCCAGTGGAATTTTGCCTGTATTATGATTTCAAGGGTGAAGTGAAATTTTACAGTTTCTCCTTTGGAAGACTGGGCTGTTATCACCCTTATACTTCATTGCAGTAAATGCTAAATTTCTTGTTAATAATGATAAATTTAAGTAATTCAGATAATTGTAGTGTATTTTATTTCTTTTTTTGAGATCAAAAATGGCCTTAAAAAGGTTTTGAAATAACATCTCCATAAATTGTCACTTGAGAATTAAAATTGATTAGTGTAGCACTGGACAACAACAAAACTCTGCCTTATGAAAATACGTAAAACCGGAAGCATCACAACTCTTGTAATTTTTGCTGTGTGCTCCAGTTTCACACTACTTAGCCTATTTGGCACCCATTTTGCAATATCGCTTCTCCTACTCCACACTTTTCCTTCATCTTATCCAAAGATATTTCATTTTTCATATCTTATGAAACCAGCTTTAGCTAGCCTCCTTAAAAGGGACATGACTCTAGAATATGGTAGTAAATCTTTGAAAAACTTATGAAAATAATTAATTATTCAAACTATAGGTTTCCAGGCCCTTCTGCAAAGTGCGTTATTGCTTATAGATCCCAGTACCTGGTCATACATCACTTTCTTATTAAGGTTCCTCTTTTATACTACTTTCCACATTATCTTTTTTCTATTGCATCTATTTGTTTTGAATACACAAGTTAATTTTTAAATTATTCTGACGTCATATATTTTGCAACAGATCGTAAGATATTTGGTAGATCAGCTCTGGGTAGAAATATTAACTTTTTCATTTAGATATCAAACCACAAAAATTTTAGTGCTTCTGAAGACTTTAAACTTCTCTATTTGAACCTGAAGTGCAATATGTATATTTGTGAATTGGTTTCTAAAATGAAACACCATATAATCAAAAAGTTATCTGTGTGTGTCAAGTAAATAATTTTGCTTAAAGATTGAAAATCTGTACTTCCTCAAATTCTAAATATTGATTGTATGATTTGCTCATGTTAGTATAATGATTACAAATAAAGAAGTTTTACTGAAAAGTGACTTCAGTGCATCTACTGCTGTGATGGAATGATGCCTCACCCAGGGGAATTTTCCCCAAAATTTTAGGTTTTGTTGTATGAGAGTTATCATAGAATTTTAATGGTGGTCCCTGCAGATCTGTAACGATGCTTCAAAAATCATCTGTGGTTTTTTGTTTGCTTCTATGTCTTTAAACACACCTCCAGTGTGGGCAAGCAGACAAAATCTGTTCCTTAAAAGCATCTCAGGAATTTATTTGAAGAAAAATGAGTAACATACATTAGTATTTTTTTGCAAGTCACAGTAAATGCAAAGCACAGCAGGAGGCTTTCAAGTATGGAACTGATGGATGACAAACATGCTACCCTAAAAAAAAAGTGTATGTAATGTAAGCTTTAACTCTTTGGAAAGAAGCTATATAATAAAAATTCTTCACATTGCTATGTGAAAACTAGAAGACAGTGATTCTTCTGGTGCCCAGAATAAAACATAACTGAAATATGTGCTAAGAAGTGATAAGCACAGCTAAAAGATTTAATTAAAGCTCTCAGGAATAAAGAAAAGAGCTGCTGACACAGAAACTGTCATGACAAATTATCTTTTGAGCAATCTTTAAGAACCAGAAAATGCACAGTTGACTGCAGAAAATGTTTTAAAATTCTTACTGAAGACCATTAGCTAATCTTGGCCATGATACACGTTTATGCTGCTCAGTATAAAGTCATACATTCAGAAAAGTTGAAATTTTAAATGATGTGTAAAAAGAAATGTGTTTCTTTTATAAATGTTTTGCAACTTTTATGGTTCTTTAAAAAACTTCTGTAAAATTACATTTCAAAACTATGATATTTACTATCTCCAGTAAAGCACTTTGCTGCTTAATTACAAATTACAAATCTTCATAATCGTTCTACAAATAGTATGTCTGTTTAGTGACAGAACAATTTCAGGAAAGATCAACAACTCTTTTCAAGAACATTAATGGTGACAGTCTATATTTAAGAAAATCATCCAATACTTCAGGTTAGGTTTCAGACTAATACACTGGTTATCCCTACTGTACATATGAATTCAATACTATTGAAAGAAAACATGTTATTGCCATCATTAAGAAGATTAAGAAAAAAAGATTGTATATTCACATATTCAAATCTAATTTTTTGTTGCCTTAAAAACTGTTAATGATTTAGCCAAACTTTTATTCCACGATTTAGCCAAACTTTTATTCCACTAGTGACCTAATAATTTCTAAATAATAGATTGAAATAGAAAGGATGCATCTTGCCCATGAAATCATACATCCAGTTTTTCCTGAACATTTATAGAATGATGTCAAAATGTCTGTGTTTGCAGGCGTGGATATTTCATGAAGACAGAAAATCCAAAAGAATATAATGTCAAAAAAAGAACCTTTCAGATAAGTAGATAATAATATCTATACTGCTGATATTGAAGGCAATCAGGATAGCATAAAAATACTCTTGTATACTGAACTTTTCCAGGCCTATAAGAAGCAACATGGTTGATGTTGTGGATATTACAATATTGTCAGTCACAATGAAAAAAAAATAAAAAAGGACTTGAATCACTGGATTTCTAAATATTTTTTTCTGACACTGAAATTTACTTCTATGCTGATATTAAATCACTAGCACAAAGATTTTAGCAACTTTGAATCTTTTAAGTGAAAACTTCCTATGAGAGGGGCTAAATGCAGACAAGCAGGCTATAGTTTCACCAGGTCATTGACCAAAACCTCTTGTTTGGCTTTCCAACTTAAGAGAGAGGACAAACACAATTATACTGTAGTAAGCAACTCAAACAACGTGGTAACCATCCTTCTGTTATGTTCCTTTAAATGTTCATAAATATTCACCTTTCACCATCTCCTTACATTTGCTTCTAAGTTCTGTTGAACATCAGAAAATGAAAAATTAGTGATAAGAACTTTTTAGAGACGTATGCATGCAAACGACACAGTAGTATCTTATTAAATGCCCACTCAAAATCAGCCTGCATTTTTAAATTTTAGAAATCTCAAACAAAAACATTTTTCATCAATATATTTCTCAGTTTGAAAAAGTTATAGGTGGAACATTTCAAAAAGATCAGCAACTTAGCTAAGAAACTTTCTAATTAAATTAAAAATATAGAATAATTTTAAAAGAATCAAAATTTACCATTTAATTTCCTTAGTTGATTTCTTAATTGAACTAAAGACCTGGGAAAATGGGGTTTTGCATCTGACAAAAAATTTCTCATAGACTTTATGAATGAAAACAAGTCATACCAGGTCATAATAAATATGTCATAAGATAAATTCATTGCTGATGTCAGTTTAGAAAACACATTCAATTTGAGAATGAAGGACATAAAAAAATATGTAGTCATGAGTTTGAATTATCTGGAACTTTGATTCTAAATCTACAGAGAAACAATATTAGTATTTCCTTATTTTGCAGAACCTAATAGCATCAGGATGCTGTACAATTTGTCTTTTGTCTGGAATTTTTAAACTGATAGAAGTATGCAAGATCTTGTCTTTACAAAACTGTTATATATCACTCAATATTCTTTTCCCGCGTTCATTTTGCACAAGACAATGTAATAATAGCTCATGTACACTGAAATAGTATCCTTGTGATTCCTGGCTGCCACTTTGGTATAGCAAAAATGTGAATAATTTAAGCTCTAGATTAGAGAAGGTCAGATATGGTGCTTGAAGTTTAGAGTGAATCAGTCCCCATGAAGTGACGAACTTCCCAAGACCCACTGGTTCAGAGCTCTTTGAATTATCAACTCCACTATGAAAAATGGGTTTATCCATTAAAAAAACCCAAACAAACAATATAAAAAAACAACTCAGCTTTATATCCTTTCAAGCTACTTAACATCTCCACAGAAGAGGCAACAGCATCAAATGCAATTTTTCACACTTTTTTGCTAAGGGGAAAAAATCCTTTTTGAGACTGAACTTTCAAATAAAATTTCCACTTTGAATTTGATACAAGAATAAAAGTTAAGCAACATTGCTGATGTTACAATGTGTTCATTTGTAGCCATAATTTACAGCTCCTGCAGGATATAATACTGTAGCATGCACATCAATCATATTTTACATCTTTCAGCTTGGCCTGTTCCAAGTCCCAAATATCTAGCTGTATGTAATTGAAACTTTCACCTTTTGTCACTCCCTGAATCTGCTTAAATACATTTTTATTTTTAGAAGAACGCATTATTGAAATTATTACTACAATACTTATTCTAAAGATTTGTTACTTGTATTGCTACATACAATTCTAAAGATTGTTGGTGAGAGAATCAATTATATTTGTTTAATTGAACTTTTTTTTATTTCCTCTGTGCGTGTAAATATCTAAATATGATCTAACCCTCATTGAAAGCTTTTATGCATTAAACACAAAAAATGGAAGAGAAAGCAAACTCAGAGTAATTAGTGTCTGAATATTGGCTGAATATTTGATGGCTATTCAGGAAGGCAAGTTCTCAGTGAAAGAAGGTTAAACTACATCAAATAAGAATACTGCCCCTGTAAGTATCTGAATAATTCATTTTTCATATAGTCTGAAACCTGGAACCTTATTCCCAGATGTCAAATTTCATTTTAAGAAATGAAAATTTTATATATTCTTTTCAAACTGTTCTTCCATGGAAATAACTCATATACTTTCAAGAAAGAACTGAGTTACACTGGATAGCTGCCTCGTAAGATCACAGACTGGAGGTTAGGAAGTCCCTTGATACAGAAAAACCACTTGCTTTATTTCTTTCAATCCTATATAAAGAAAAAGTTGATTTTATTCAGTAAAGATGGAGATATTGATCAGTTTAGTCAGACACATCATTCTGAAATATTAAGTCTGCCTTCTCCTCCTCCCTTACTCTTGGAAAACATATTGTTACTGGCAGAAATGCAGCCATTTGGGGTGTATAGAACTGGTAGAACTTCAGAATTTATTCTCCACTGAGGATAGGGAAAAGGTGAAAAATTCAAATTGTGGAGGAATTGTATGATGGAAAGGTAAGACTTATGGGTAGCTGTCCTCTTGCCTCTTGCTACAAAATCCATATAAGTTTGTGGTAGCAAAAATCAAGCTTCTCATAAGCTGTCAGAAGAACTGACACTCACAGCTTTTTGGTAGACCCAGATTTTATTTAAAATATAGTCTTACATGCATGGTGGACAATTGCATTCCTATTCACATCTGCCCTGTTAATCACCCTTTCTGCTCCTAGTCTCCTGTCCCTTCCCCTACTATCTGATACTCTTTGGTTTACCCTTCCTATTTTACGTCTGCCCCCAGTTCCTCCACTGTGCATCATGTCAAGCCCAGTCTTGCTGATCTTCACCCATCTCAGCATGTGGATGTCAGAGGGGGAATGCAGTGCACACAGAACAGAACCTGCCTCAAAATACTGCAGATTCCACAGGTTCTCTGCTGCAGGAAGAATAAAGTATTGCAAATGTTACCTTACCTCATGATTCAGGATTGATGTACACCAGGTAGACTGAAAAGCTGTGAAGAATTTTGCTTCAAAACTCTTAATGTGAAAGTTAGTCATGCACTCTGCAATATGTCATGCAGTCTCCAATGCAAGGAAACTGATTTCTGCAGGCTTCATCAGAATATTCCACTTTTTAACAGGGAAGGCAAAAGGCATGTGTCTGACAGGAGAACAATCAATTTACCTGATTTGAAGTCTCTACTCTAAAGCACTGTGCAGGTATTATTTTAATATAAGCAAATACGAGAGTTTTCACGGAGGCTGCAAAGTCCCATATATATATATATATAAATTCTACTAAAATCTGATTGGAAATAATTGAATATTCTACTTGTTCAGTAAAAGGTATTTACTTTTTGCCTTAATCCTGGATTTAAGAGTTTTATGCATCCTTTCTACAATTTGTTTATATATGCTGACTGTGTGTTTTTATCTGTGTGAGGTTCCAATCCCTTTTTAGTCTTACAAATGCATTTGAAATTGTACTCATTAGTATCAGTGGTCCCACAGTCTTGAAGGCACTTTCTAATGATTTACAACAGAGGTTAGCTGGGATGAAGATGTTAGGAACTCAATTCCTAATACTGATGCTTTGTTTTTGAGAAGATTCTCCATGTTCTTGGTGATACATTTTCATCTCATTCATTTTACCCTCTGTTAAACAGACACATGTTGAAATGTGCTGCCAGTCCATCATATTTCTCCAGATGCTTCTGGTAGTTCTTATAATGCAGATACATCAACAGCTCTGGGCTACTGTCATTCACGGTTGCTGTGCTATAAATTACAACAGCTATCATGTAAGTTGATAAAATTCCATATAGTAACAAACCTCTTTTTTTTTTTCTGGATAGAAATGGGGTACCTTCTAAAACTGCTACCTAAGGTCATTAAAATAACACAGCTCTGTTAGAGAATAGAGGTTTAAAATAATTTATCACATGTCTCAGAAATTTTTTCTATGGCCTCACTACATTGAACTAATATTTTGATATTTCTTTGAGCTTGGCTTTTCCAATTACAAGATTAGGAAAACTCATTTTCCTTTATATAGTTTCTTTCCTTTTGCCATGAATGGGAGGAAGGAAGGACTATTCTCTCAGTTTTTCTTCAGGCTAGATCTATAAAGATGATGTGGACATCATTTTGCTGTCACAGATGACACCAATTTGCCTGTAGATTAAATAAAAGACAAGAGGATCCCATACTACAGAAGGTAAAATACTGGGGGAGACATAAGAAAGTTTTTCAGAAATACTAGTTGTATTCAAACTGGTTTTGTCCTAAAAAATGGAACCTATTTAGTTTAATAAACAAAAAATATTTATGCTATTGCACAGTGGGACATGAAACTTGGAGTCAGTGGTCACTCTAGGGAAAGTGAAAACAAAGATGAAAGGAAAATTAACAAGGCATATAAGAAACACTGTGAGGGCACCTCAGAATGCTTTTAAGGACATATTTCCAAACCAAGAAGAAAGTTTGGACAGTACAAAGTTTGGATCAGTGCAACATACAACCATACTTTGGAACACTGACCTCAGAGACCATTATGGAAACACGACTAAGTTATCTGCCAGTTACCATGTAAATTTCTTCTCTACAGACATGAATACAGTCTAATGATGCATATGGTCTGAATAGTATTTTCTTTTCTTCGTTCATATTAATTTGAAGCTTACAGAACCTTGAGAAAGGTAATACAAACCGAATCAGAACAAAAGATAAAAAATCAGGGGCTTTAATGTACAGAGAAATTGGTAAGACCTGGAACAGGTCAATGCTCCTTAGTACTCTGTCTAATAGCAGGAGTCAGCCAGTGCATATCAAAAGGGGATAGGAGACGGAGGAGTTACTGGTTATGATGCTTTGCATGTTTCATCAATTTGCCTTTGGCCATAGAGCAGATGTGCACTCTGAGCAGTAGCTGTTTAAAATATATCATGGAGATGACCCTACTGAATGTAATGCTCATCTCTCTGCAGAGCCAGCTACTGAGATTCCAGCTCTACAAGGTGAGAATAAGGCATAGCCCAGGAAAAGCAGAAGTGCTGCCAGATGCAGTAAACCAACTTCAGAGCACCACACAGATGGCACTTTGGAACAGACACTTACATGACGCTCTATCTTTGCTTCTAGGTCTGGGAAGCAGCTGAGACCCAACTGAGCAGGGTGAGATGCCATGGAGAGCAAAATAGTTCATGTCCTAATGATTGTACAGACCACAAGTAATCAGGTCAAAAATCAGCTGTGAAGGAAAGTTGGAATTGTGTTTACAAGTAAGCAAAGATTAATTCTATTATATGTCATTAAAAAAAAACAATAGATCAATCGTTGAGAAGCTAAACTTCAACTGTAGAGTGAATTCAGATTTGCAGAGAGTGAATGACAACAAAAGACAACACTCTTATTTGTATAAATACTCAAGAAGTATCTAATGATTTTTCTTTCTGCCCTTCTGGTGTCCAGAAATGCATGAATCAGACTGTAATAATATAATAAGGAAAGACTAGATATACTACACTGTAATATATATAATGCTAATACACTGTATTAGTCCCTTTAGTACTTGATTTTTCAACAATCACTTTGGGAAATGAAGCTTTGACCTGGTGGAAAGGTCCTGCATGAAACACAAAGCTCATAAATCTTGTAACAACATATTTAGGAAAGGAGTTTGCAGGAAAGGGTTATTCACAAAACTCTAACATTTACATAGTGATAGTCTATCATCACATCTATTACTTAAAAAAATCAACCAAGAAAATTTATAGGTAGGGTGGTTTATTCTTCATTATTCTCTACCTCCATTATTCTCCTCACAGCTACTCAATAACATGCAATTTTAAATATAATAAGCATTTTTTCAGAGAATTTTATATGATGGATTTCAATTTACTAAAACTACGTAACCTCCAGTGATTTAGTTATATGTGGAGTTGTTATATCTTTGTAGAAATAACCAAAATGAAACATCTTATTAAGAGAAATTACGAGCGGATTAATGAAAGAACCCCTTAATAACAGTGAACCTCATTTCATCAGGGTCCCCACTTCAGCTAGAGTGTTATTGATTTAAAATATTGGTGTTATGGTTTTACCCATGTATTGCCATGGAAGACTTGGAATAGTTAATGTCACAATTAGAGGGGTACAAAAATGTTCTGATAATTTGAAAAGAAATATTGTTGGAAAACGACCGGCAGTGTGATGGCCAAGAATCATTAACAATCTGGTGCTTATATTTGAACAGGTGTACAATTTAATTATCAAAGCCAATGGGCAATATTAATGCCAATTTTAGGGATGCAAAATACTGCTGAAGGTTCTGAGCCAACAAGCAAATAAATATCTCATTTCAGCCAGACAATCTAGGATAATCAGGAGCAGTCAGCAGTGCTGTGGAAAATACTGCAGGCAAGAAATAAAAATAGTACTTCAATTCTTTGTAGCAAAAATAAGCAGTACTTGGCATACAGACACATTCCTGCCAAAGTATTTTGCCCTTCATTAGCTCCTGAGACAAATCCAGATCTCATGCAGAATTACAAGGGGCAAGATCGAAATAGATAAGATTGGCATAAGCACTACACACTATTATTTGGATTATTTTCCATGTTTTTGTAATTGTAGTAAGTCACAATCTTCTAGAAATTTTGCCTAAGAATAATTTATCCAAGAAAATATGTAGGATCTAGACAATGGAATTTGCTTAGTGTCTTAAGGAAAAACATTTCTAAATGTTGGAATGAAAGAGCTCTTACTTGAAAACCCTATAATTTTTTTACAAATACCATTACATTGTAAAGAAAATAATTTTTAGTTAACACTTTCTGAAAATTTCTGATAGAAATAACATTAGCAGCTTTGGATATAATCCATATCAAAAAGAAGTGCTACTAATAAGGGAATAGCCTGTTTAAATTATTTTTTCCAGAAATGAAAATCTTATTCCAACAAATTCTTCTATCTTAACTTTTTAGGTTCATTAAAAAAATCTTAAAAATGTTTAACTTATGATTTTTAGGTTTATATTTATTATTTATCTTTATAAATTTATAATTTATGTTGTTCATAATACATCAAATATTTTTATATACTTTTTAATAAGTTATTTTAAAAAATCACCCTCACCAGTCTAGTTTCATATACCAAAGTCAAAATCATTATTTTTACTTTTTACTTCTATTTTTTTATTTTATTATTTTACTTTTACTTTTTTTTTTTACTTTTTTAAAAGAGTGTTTTTCTTAAATATATGTCTTAGTCATGTCCACAACATAGAACTGAATCTTCATCTAATTTCTTCTCAAATTTATATTTGAAAACCTCACTGGAGTTTTGGGGATTAAATAACATGAAATGTTTCCCTTTTGCATTACTGCTTAACAAAAAATATGCATCCTCTGGCTTTTATGGGCAAGACATGTGGCACTCCTAAGGCCCAGGCAAGGTGTAATAAATTTAAATGACCAACCATTCGAACCAGACAGCATGGGTCACTGTTCTGAGGTCTTCATGAGCTTTACATAAACAGGGATAACTCAGCTGAATTAGGTACTCTGTGGCCTATAATCTGATTTCCTTTTCACCACCATAGTTAAAAACAACCAGTACTGAAGCTGGTAATCCGTGATATTAAAAAAATTAAAAAATTAAAAGAGGGAAAGACAGAGTGGGGAAGAGAAAGAAAGAGCAAGTGAGGGGAGGAGAGTAAT
This sequence comes from Illadopsis cleaveri, assembly GCA_013399915.1. Classification (NCBI taxonomy): domain Eukaryota; kingdom Metazoa; phylum Chordata; class Aves; order Passeriformes; family Timaliidae; genus Illadopsis; species Illadopsis cleaveri. The sequence goes on along the minus strand of VXBB01020350.1, from coordinate 58,904 downwards.
GGAAGAGAGCTGGACGGGAGGAGTGTTTGAGAGGCAGGAATGAGCTAATAATATTTCTCTCTTAGCAGCTCTCATTTTTGCATTCTTCCTTGATCTGGCTGAACAGGGATTTTTCAACTTTCAGGACACACCGAAAAAGAAAATTTCCCCTAAATGTTCAGCCATGGTATCTCTGTTTTGAATTTATATGGCTGATGTGAAATCTACCGCATCATTACTACACTTAATTTTTAAAACTAAAAATAAGTGTGTGTAGGTAAATAGTTGTTTCTACATGATTGCACACTGATCAATTAAACAAATTCTTTCTGTAAATGATATTGTCATCAAAATATGTTAGAAAACAGCTGTCAAGTTAAAGACCAAATTATTTTTATAAGTTTGTCAGGGGTTTTATTATCTGAAACTGCTTGTCTAAAGACCTGCAAATTTCCTACATATTTGAAAGATGGTTTGCAATCTCTACCTATTAAAATGCACTAACATAGACCTTGCCTAAGGAAAGCATCTCCTCCAAATCACAGAGAGAGGTACATCACAGAAGCACAGAAGGCAGGAGGAATTTTAAAGATCAACCAATTTCAACTTCCCTGTCCTGGGCAGAGACACCTTCCTGTAAGACCAGGCTGTCCAGTAAACTGAGATTTAGTGACAGATTTACCTTTATCCCAGACAGACAAGCATGGCCAAAGGGAATTACTTCAAAATAAAATGAGAGAAAAAGAGTAATATACCAAGGTGACAATCAAAGCTAGCCTTCTGTTCTCTCCTGACCGCTCAGTTTACATCAAGGAAGCTTAGGGATGGTGCTGTCATTGATACATATTAGTTTTTGTGAATATCTACTCTCCATGGTCATATACATATATCAGTTCCTCATATATTCAAATTACTTCTTGTCTACCATTGAATATTATTTATATAAGGACACAGGAGACATATTAGTTTGAGGAAACTTAGAGAATATTAGTTTTAGAAAACTTTGAAAGCTATTTCACAATCTAATGTGGCATCATGCCCTATGTTTTTGTATAATTGTGAAATTCAACCCAAATTTCCTCTCATATTTCAGAAAATGGACTGTTCTCTTAAATCATTTTTTGAACTACTAAGAAATGCACTTCAAGAAACTACACTGTGACTGACTAATAAACTTGAGATAGAAAGCCTTTCTAATATTTTTTTAAAATAAATTTAATACGCTATAGTTGTGCCACTAATTACTCTTTATACAAAACTATATTTTATTTAAAAAATAGAAAAAACCCCAACTACCAGACATTATGGATAAATCAGTTTGTTTTAATTATTGTTCACTTGCTGTTTTTATGGAAATAGACAACAGACACTATGTCTTAAGAGTTCAATCAAAATTTGATCACAAACCAAGAAAACCTGCTTTATCTCTATTATGTATTATAAACCTGTATTATGTCTATTATGGATAGCCTTGGCTGCAGTGATCACAAGACTGTGGACTTCAAGATCCTGCTGAGCACACTGAAGGTTATTTCTGACAAAAGTTTCAGGGTTTAGAAGAGGAAACTTCAGCTTGCACAGAGTTCAGTTGGCAGGGATTCTGCAGGAAGCTTCCATAGAGGATAAAGTAGTTACGGAGTTCTGGAAGCTTTTCAGGAGCACTCTTCTGGAAGCACAAAAGGAGTTCATCCTCTTTAAGGTGAGGGAAAGCAGGCAAAGCAAGAGACTCCCTTGGCTTAACTGCAAGCATCTGAGTCTGCTCAAATGCAAAAAAAGGAAAAAAGGATCATGCTAGAGATGAAAAAGTGCACAAACACACGTTGAGAACTACAAGGGCATTGCCAGGGTATACAGAGATGGAGTTAGAAATGCAACCCCTCAGCTCAAATTGAAATTGGCCAGAGACATCAAAAAAATACAAGAAGAGTTCTTCAGATTGTAAATAACAATCAAAATCAGAAGGAAAATAATAGCTGATATTAAAAAGGAGATCTAGAAAGGCAGATGTCCTCAACAGTCTCTTTACCTCTGCCCGTTGTCTTCCTGGCTTTGGGAACAAAAATCCAGGCTGACGAAAACACAGAGCCACTGTCAGTGAAGGAAGAGCTGTGTGTGAATGACTAGATGAGCATGACCCCTAGAAACTGATGAGCCCTGATGTTATCTACCCAAGGGTGCTAAGGGAGCTGGCTGACACAATTGCCATGCCACTCTCCACAATCTTTGAGAGGTCATGGAGGTCAGGGGATGTCCTAGAAGAACAGAAGGAGGCTATTGTCACCCCTATCAACAAAAATGTCTAGAAGGAAGATCCCAGAAGTTACAGGCCCATCAAGCTTTCTTCATGCCAGGGACAGTTATGGAATGAATGCTCCTGGAAGTTCTCAAAAGTCAGGTGAAGCAGGGGATTGGGAAAAGCCAGCATAGGTTCACCAAGGGCAAATCATGCTTGTCAAACCCAATTTCCTGCTACAACAAAATAACCTGTTTGGTTGATGTAGCGTGAGTGGTGTGTGTTGTCTTCACAGTTATATCCACCTAAACCCTTTAAATAACTTATTCTGTAATTAATGACACAAATGGCTTTATTGTAATATTTCTTTTTTTTGGTAGAGTGGTTTTAACTCTTTTTCATGCTCTTTGTTTCCTTATATTTTCTCTGTGTGTTACAATGAAGTTTATTCAAAATATTTGAAATCTTGAATATGATGATCTTTTTAAGATATTTCCTTTGTATTTCTACATAACCTTAAGTAAAATCTTTCTTCAATGTCCTCTCTTTAAAGCGTTTATATCTAGGTTTAATCTTTGTTCCAGGAACATTTTTCACAAGTTACATTATTGTTCACGTTAGATTAAAAATTTAAGTAAGAAATTTGAACCTTTTGGGAACCATAAGATGTCACTAGAGGATGTCAATTGTGGAATTTAGTCATGCAGCCTGCAATATGTTCTCTCATGTTTTTTTGAGACCAAAAAATACAACAAATTCGAAAAACCTTTTCTCACAATGGGATGCAATACTTTCATAACCTCAAAAGCGAAGGAAGTTGGAGGTTTGTTGATTTTGGTGTTACAGAAAAACCTAATAACACTGACCAAAAAAAAAAAAAGTCTGCACCCATTATTCCAAATCTATTTGGTTCTGAATAAGGAAATCTCAATTATAATAACAGTCAGACAGTCCAGCAGTTTAAATAGATGAGCACAGCTGTTATACAAGAAGAAAGAAAAGACAACAACCCTAAGCCCAGCCCTTTCACTCAGCAGGCTGAGTGGTGTCCTCCAGACAGTAATTTTTCAGTGCTCTGCTACATACAGCACACCATTCTGTGTTTAGTTGACATTTGGGAATTACAAAAAAGCCAACCCAGCAGCTATAGTTTTGAGTCATACATTTTAGTCATTGTTTGTTGCAAGAATTTCAGCTCATATTAATTTTAAGTAACTCATGTACACTATATTCCTAGTGATCAAATGCTTAATTTAAAAAAGGTAACTTTGCATATTTTAAATTTTTTTTTCTTTTTTTTTTATTCCTCAGGGTTTTATCATGAGTTCCAGCATATAAAAGAGTACCACTCTGGAGCTTATATAGTGGGAAATCAAGCTTAAATTTTGACTCTTCACATGGGAAGGTATACCTTTATGAAATATTACCATGAATTTTTCTAAATGTGTCCAAAAAGTTGCCTATATAGTACACAAGAGAATTTCTCAACAGTACCAGAAAAAACATTGCTGTATTCTGAGATTCCCACATACCTCTTATGTAAAAAATGAACAAAATCCTCTAAATCAGAGCTGTAGATTAAAGTCCTTTTAGTGCTGTGAATGCTTAAGAAAAGTCTTTAGCATTTGAGAGGGAATTGGAATTATGAGAAAGTTAATGGATGTTGTAGATAATTCTGAATAATTTCAATGTCAAAATATGTCAAATTTCAGAACATATGACATGCATTACAAAAAGATTTGTTGACGAAGGCATCAGTTTATGACAGGAAGGTCTGTAGTGTGTAAGGACACACAGTCTTCCAATGATGTGAAAATTTCACGTTTGCTAAACTACCTTTTGCAGCTCAGCTCAGGCAGGCTATGGAGGCCACGTGTACTTTGACTGGAGTAAGTACGAAAGTCTTATGCAAATCTGTTTCCCTTCATAGCTTTATTTTCTGCAGATGATATGATAGAAAACATGCAACTTGTTTTTCCAAACACTAATTCTGAATCCAAAAACTTCAGAGGAATTTGTTCTTGCCTTTGTGTTCATCAAAAGAAAAGAGAGCGAAAAATATGCAGATAGATTTGACCATTTACATTGTTTGAAAGCATTTGAAATGATAGTGAGAATTTTCACATATAATCTATTATTTTATCTCAGATGAGTCTCTTTATCAGTATTTTTCTGAAGGCTAAAATGAAGGAGGTTTGAAGATGACCTGCTGTAAGTGTAAAACTAAAAGGAACATAATACAAATTGGCATAGTGCGCATTTCTTGTTTTTCTCTTAGTCACCACAATACCTCTTAAACATGCCTCCAGTTAAAGCTGCTAGTTAAATCATGAACTACAGCCAAACCCTCTGATCAATGCTTTTCATGGAGCACAGTATATGAAAAAGTCTCTATTTATTCAATTAATTCGCTGGCAAGTAACTCCATTGCAGTAGAGAGAAAGTCAAAATAAACGTGTACTGTTTTGTGATTGAAAAATATGACCAATGGCTGTAGAAGTGAGCATTTTTTAATATCTGATATATTATGACAATTACTAATAGCAAAATAAGTGATTTTCTGTACTTGGATACTCATGTAGAATGTGATTTGACAGACAGAAAATGTTACCATACCGAGACTGGAGAAACACGCTGAAGTAGGAGCTCAGATATTTGGGGGTTATTTACAGATGGAACAACAAATTACTAATCTGAGTAGAGCAAAGTAGGAATGCAATCCATCGTTTCCTGATGGCAATCCTCATTACTGAGCTATACAAAGTGACAGGAATACAGGAAATTCCAGAGTACAATACATTTTAAAGGAACAAGTATTGTTTAAGAACATGGGTAGCTCCTAACTGGATGCAATTGAAATCAAAATTCCAGTTAAAAGCTCCTTTCCAGATATGTTTATGAAGACATAAATCTTATGTCAATGTGGAGCTGAATGGCAGAAATACAGTATATATTAGCACATTATGTTTAGTATGATCCTGTCTGAGGCTGTTATTAACAGATTACATTTAATTGTCAGTGTTATTTTTCTGAAATTTTGAATGACATCATATTTACCTCTAGCACTGGGGCTCATTCATAACACTTTTTGAGTTTTCAATATTAATTTCTGCCCTTATCACCTATCATCCAGTTTTCTAAAGGACCTAGCCTTAGGTTACAGTTTCTTTTGAAAATCTGATTCTTGCTTTCTGCAGTTTTAAGCTTAATTTTTTATTCTAATTTTGACACGAATAATTTCTTGGTACTTTTAGCTATAATTGCTATACTAAAATGCAACATTGTGAAGAAACTGGTTGTTATAGCTTGCATTATAAATTCAGGCTGAAAGTCCCTTCACCAATTCTTGCTTCAATTCACATAGAAAAACCACAGTTTTCAGGTTTGTGGCTACACTAATCAGAGAACAAGAGAAATAAAACAAGATACAAAAGATAAGAAAAAAGATTCCTCTCAGCTAGAGAGATGATATGATGTGAGAATGAAAGTGAATTCAGGACATTTTTTCATAAAAAATAAGATTACTTTGACAGTAGAAATAACAACAACAACAACAACAATAATAATAATAATAGTAATAATAATAGCAGTAGTAGTAGAAGAAATTTATAGCATCATCTGAAAAATTCCATAGACAATATTTATTTGCATCCTTCTGATGAAAGCATTTCCAAGCTAGATTTCCATACTAGGTAGCTATTCGTTATCAACCTTTGCAATGACACAACTAACACTGTAGGATTAAACCTCCTATTGATACATGACATAGCACTGGACCTACTAATATGTCCAAATGTCAGTTTAGTATCTGTTTTTCTCTTCATCATTCTGGAAGCATAGTTGGAAAGTACTAGAAGAAAGTTTTTCTTTCACAGTCTTTCAATTTTCTCCACTTTGCAAGTGCAAATATTCAGTATGAATTATTTAGAGCACTGCATAGTCATAAATAAGAAATGCCAAAGCAAAGTAAGGTTATCCAGCTATAAATATGATAGTAGTGTTCAAATATCTAGCTGGATGTAAAATTTGGATGCCAGGTCTTTCTCTATAGAAGGTAAGGGCGTTCCAAAATAGCATATTGCTTACTTGAAACAATGTATAAACTTCTAATTTGTTCTTAACATATGTCTTGAATCACCATGTAACACTAAACTTCCTCTTTAGTGTGAGCTCTCATGCAACTACAAAATTCATATCAGTCTATGTACATGATTAACCAAAGTCTGACCAGATGTGGAAGAATACTGACTGATGAAAATCTCTAATTTGGTTTTACATTGCTGTTTATTCCATGTTCCCTTTCTCAGCAAAAATTTCCATCAACCCAAGTTTCCTGCCATTGCTTTATGTTCTATGTGTCTCCTCTGAGCATGATGTATTGCCCGTTAAGTATAGCAAAAGTTCTGAATATTACGGGAGAGAAGTGCACTTGGTAGCAATGAGACCTCGATTAGTCCTATACCACATCCATCTCTCACACTCCTAGAGAAAAGATTTTTGTTTCCAAAAAATCTGTACTCCCAGTTTTGTTCCAAATGACAAGTGGGTTTTGCAATTGTTGAGAAGCACAAAAATCAGGAAATTAGATTGTAGGAGATTACGGCTTTTGAAATCTCAGTTCAAGGAGGATAACCCTGCTTGAAATCTCCCCCTGCTGAACTGATCAACTGTGTTTTAACAAGTGATATCTCCCTAGGCTTGCTCCTGGATGAAAATGTCCTTTGCCAGAATGCATATTCCTTCTGTGTATGGGGAGAGTGGGGGTAATTTTTATATTGTACATTTGCATTTAAATTGCTGCTGCTGTGGAATATCAGGAACACACTGTTACTTAAGTTTTTTTCTTATTAAAAACTCATACTATCAATATTCATTTATTGTGCTTCCTTCACTATTAGCACAGCAGTACAGTGAGTTAATTAGTCATTTTAATAAAATGTGACTGTTCCCTAAAAGACAGTTATTAAGCAGAAAATTGCATCTTATCAGCAAAATACTGGCTTTTCTTCCTACGAATTTATTTTTACAAATTGATTAGTCACTATAAAGATTATTAGATTAATTTTCTTATGCTTTTCCTTTTTTTGTGCTAAAATTGAACAATCATCATTTTTCCAATCCACACTTCATGGTTTATTAAGAATCTTTAATAGAAATAACATTTTTACTCATTAGTTATGTATGTTCATTGAATGCTGATGTGAAAATGTGACTTCAGCTTTATGAAATCAGCAGAACTTGACTATAATTAACACTTCAGTGCATGTATTAAGTGGACATTTTCCTTCTTTCCACTTTCCTGAAACAAACTTATATTGGGCACTAGGTCAATCGTCATTTGTTCTCATGAATATTGTCAAGAATTAGGAAGTACCAGCACTTTAATAATGAATATTTGAATTTTGATGACAATACTGCAGAGTTTTTCCCTTTCCCATCACTTAAGTTTGCACAGTTTTTTATGTATCTTAAAAAAAAAAAAACAAAACTGGAAGGAAAACACTGACAATACATTAAGACTAACAACAATGGCCATCATAACCATATCCCTTTGACCAGAATTTGTCTTACCTCTAACTTTGCATTTAGATTAAGAGCTGCAGATTATCTATGAATAGCTGACATTGATTTTATGTCTGCTTGAAGCTAGAAACCATTATCAAATAATAAAATGTACATCCCATTCTACACAACCAAATTTTCCCTATATTCTTTATATTTCCATTTCAAAATTCACAATCTAGGGGTGGAGGGAAGAGAAGGATTAAGGAAAAATATAAACCACAGATAATAATTATATCAAGTATCTGCATTTGTATTCTTACTTTAATTTCAGGAAAGCAGTCTTTGAATTTTAATTTTATCATTTTAGTAATATTCCTCCATTTTTTCCCTTTCCCCCCCCTTTTTTATTATTTTCTCTTTTCTACATTTTCAACGAGAATATCTAGACCCACTTGCTGACAAGCAACGATAAAAAAAACCCACAAGAACATTTTGCTATAGAAAGCAGATATAAAATGCAAAATATCACCAGTTCAAATGGATTAGGAAGTTATTTTGTCAAAGACTTTGGCCACAAATATAGGTTTATAAAGCCTTCCATTCCCAACCTCATCACTAATTCACACATCACGTCACAGTCACAAAATACATCCTAAACTGCAGTACAGAAGTTATACAGAATTCTGCCTTGCATGTTTTGTGACAATAGCAAGAAATTCAACAGTAATAAAACACTACTTACTATTGTTTTAAAGATATTTTGAAAAAAAATTATGAAATAAAATAATTTTAAGGTTAAATGTGGCTCATTCCTCTCTATAGTGTCTGTTAACCATGTCCCAGGATTAATACAGTTTCTCTGAGCATATACATATATAAGGGACTTTTGTAAAAAATGTAGAAGAGATGCACATGTTAAACTGACCTTATTTTGATTCTTTACTTTCTCAAGAGAAAAAATACATTGATTTAATCATCAGTAATCTAAATGTAACCTCATAAACCTAACAACACGTTGTCATGATGAAAAAGTTTACTAAATTTTTTGATAATGAAATAAATTTGAAGCTTACGGAAGGCTTCAGTTTATTGCCATCTCTTTTTTACAGCACATTTTCTTGTGGAAATTATCATAAAATGCTAAAGCAATAGTGAAAACTAGATTTCACATCATAGAGTCATAGTCTTTGCAGACTAGTAGACAACAATATATAGAGAAACATAGAGTGGTTTGACTTGGAAAGAACCTTAAAGATCATCTAGTTCCAACCTCGCTGCATTAGGCAGAGACACCTTCCAGTAAGACCAGGTTGCTTGGAGTCACATCCAGCCTGATCTTGAACATTCCCAGGGATGGGGCATCCACTAGTTATCTGGGCAACCTTTTCCAGTGCCTAGCAATTCTTACAGTAAAGGATTTCCTCCTAATACCTGATCTAAATCTATCCTCTTCCAGTTCAAAGACATTCCTCCTTGTCCTGTCACTACATGACTTTTGTAAAAAGTCTCTGTCCAGCTTTCCAGCAGGCTCTCTTTAGGGACTGGATGGCCGCTGTAAGGTCTCTGTGGACCTTCATCTTCTGAAGGTTGAAGATATTTCCTGAGATATAATGTCCCCTATATTTTAAAATTATATTATACTATCTTTTATTAACTTTATACACAAGAAGCTGTTTTTTGCGTAGTGACAAATATTAAGAAATTTTAGACACCATTCACAGAGTGAAAGGAAGAAAATTTACAGACAGTATTTCATGACTGCCTGAGAAGAACAGATGGTAGCTGCACACAGATGCTGCTGAAGGCAGATGACTACTCCACTTTCTTGAAGTAAACAATAATCTAATTACTGACAATGGTTTGTCATTGTAATAGGAGCAAACAATGAAATAAAATTGTAGCCATCATAATTTTCAGGAGCAGATGCATGTGCTAATCTAACTAAACAATTCTAATTATTGCGTGTAAATTTTAATAGCATTACTATTGACAAAATATAAGCTGAGTTGATAGAATAGTAGCTACAAAGAAATATTTCTTCCTGTTGACTAGCTGACAGCACAAGATGCTATATGTTTTAAAAGGACACAAATATGCATACCTTAAAAAAAGACCCACACCAAGTATGACTACAAATCGTCATACTCTAAAATTAATGATTACATATGAAGGGCAATACAGACTTTCATTAAAGAGAACAGAAATATAGATATCTACTAGGAAACAAGAGTAGCAAATTAAATGCATTACATCATGAAGTAATATATAGGATCACATCATTCTGGGGATATATATTACTCAGCAAATAAATCAGAAAGGCTAACAGAGATATTGCACACTGTATTTACTGGAAATACAAATGTACTTGATGTTTGTCCCTTACTTTTTTTTTTTCCTTTCCATTGTCAAGTAAATTTATAGATAAAAATATAAGTCCAGTTGTGATATACAAATTGTCTTCTAGCTCACTAAGCTCGTACAGGCTCAGTGCCCTTTTGTTTCTTTTGAAATATTAATTAATTGAATAGTCAATAAATTGAGTTATTATTAAAAAAACCAAACCACAAAACAAACCAACAAAAAAACCCAACAATGAACCCAGACCCTTCCTCCATGATAGTGGAAGTTTTATAAGCAAAAAGGACAAGGGAAGGACATTATTTTGTTTGTGCTTGTTGCCTTGAATATTTGTTCTGTTGTATTTTCTCCTTTCGTTTGCCATGCTTTGACTGACAGGAGCAATTGACATAAAAATGTAACTAAGTATTTGATCAATCTGCTCTCAGTGCTCAATTCTCATTTCAAGAGCATCCATACTTAGGAAAAATGAGTGCTATGACATTCAGCTCTTCACTTTTGGTATCTCAATAATAGCTCCTCATATTAATTTTGAATGACAGCCTCTAATGAAGGGTAACTCCATTAAAATGGAATCGTAAATGAGTTTACCTATGAAATCCATTTAATCATTTTGCAGATGGAACATTTATTCTTGGACCATAGGGAAAAATGATACAGTAAGCATCCATGATTCAGACAGCTGCAGAAATGTTGTCTGTTTGTTGTGACTGCAAGGTAATTGTTTTGTTCAGAACACAAACTTCAGAATTTTATTTTTTTGTCCTCTTGAGGGACAAATTCACTTTGGCACTGAGAATGTATATTGACCATAGAAAAGTCTAAACAGAGACACTGTATCTAGCCTCTTGTAACAGCCCTAGTCCTGATAGGAACAAATACATCTTGCCAATTCCTTCAGTGCTAGAGACAAATATTCGTCTTCATGACTGTAAAAGAGACAGTATTAGCCCTAATCCCATTATGTGGTATCAGGTATCCATTTCTAAGTTTGAGAGTTTATTATAAAAAAGGGAACTTATATTTCAATCTTGTATCTTGTGGAAATAATGGAACCACCTCTTTCACTTTATCAAAGATTTTTCTTCTTATTTTATAGCACTGGACTTGGAAGCCTGACAATGATTCATTCTTTTGGTATGTTTAATGAACAACAGTTGTCATAATCAATATGAAACCAGTGCAAAAAAAAAAAAAAGCAAAATTATTTATAAAAGAGTTAAGAGGTATTGAATAAATAGATAGTAATATTAAATGAAGAAACAAGTAAATGAAAAAATACAGAATATAAAATAAAAAATAAACTTAGAGTGAGATTACGACTGACAAGGTTTAAAGAAGCTCCTGGGCTGAGATAAAAATGCCTTGTTTTGACTAAATAAATGACATTATCCTTGCTTAAAATAGATATGAATTTACCCATTTCATTTACCCTCTTCTGATCTTTGAGAATCCTCTCGAAATCTTTGCCTTATTACCATAGAACTATTGCAAATATACAGATAGATGGTGTCTCAGAAGCACACTGTGCTTGTTTCCTCAGACAATATTTACTAATCATTTATTAATCAGTAGTGATAGCATATATTGTGTTTAGGATGGTGACTCTCGTTGAATGCACACAGGTAAAGTTCCAAAAAAAGAGGTTTCCAAAAAAAGTGGAGAAGTTTTGGCATCTCTGCTGCTGGAAACATCCAAATCATTGACTGGCTCTGAGCAACCACATTTATCCTTCAAGTCAACTCTTTGAGCATAGAGTTGGGCTGGATCTCCTCCTTTCTTAGGTCCTTTCCAACCTAAATTATTCTCTGATTCCAAAATGTTACTGAAACTCAAATATTTATGTCTGACTAAAGCGTAGAACTTAATTTTTCAGTTTTCCTTCTGATGAAAATGTAATGATTGTTAAGGACTTTGAAAAGTTTCTAAAACATAGCATGTTGTTTGATTTTCTTTACCAAGTATTTTAATTAGAAATAAGAGATGGTACTGGATTCTCCAACAGAGACTCTTAGGAACATTTAGGTACATTGACAATTTTTCAGTGTGTTATTAAGCATAATAAGTGCAAAGAGTATACATTAATTAGCCTGATTTAAAGAAATATATTGAATTGATAATAAAATAGAATAAATGTAGAAGATTAATCTTTTAGAACTCAGTTACTGCGAAAGATTTTAGCTGAAGTACAATGTTTGTAGATTGAAAATCAAACACTATCAGTTTTAAACTTAGATGTGTATCAGTTGCAAATAATTTGGCTTGAAAAATCCTGGAACATAATTTATTCTCTAAATTCTACATGAGTTTCAGAACTTCAATAATTTTCCTTATTAATTTCTGAGAGAGGATCTAAATTTCTGAAGACACAAGGCATGAATATGGATCTGCTTATGTAAGAAGTATAATTTACTAAGAATAGTCAGATCCTCTGTTGTACAAACTGAAAATAAATTATTTTATGTATTGAATTATATGCTATAAAGTTTACAGTATCTGTACTTCATATTAAGAAAAATGGCAATAAAAACAGAATTAAAAAGAAAAGAAAAAAGTGTGTAATGGAATTTAAAGTATAAAGACATGCTATAAAAATAAAACTTTTTCTTTTTTCCCTCCTCAAAACTTAGGCTAGAATTTTTATATAATTCTTAGTCTCTTCTCCTGAATATTCTGAACTGAATTTACTTTTATGCAACAGTTAATTGGCCTTTTTAGAGAAATGTGTTCACAAAGCTGCCTTCTTTAAACAGACTAATTTTTATTTTTGCCAAGAAGTCTTGCAGACTTTGGTTATTGCTGGGAGTAACAACAAAGAAAGACTGATAAGACACAATGTTCTTCCACTTCTACTGCAGACATAAAACTCCACAGAATTTCTGGAGTATCAGAGAGCAGTGAAGACTTCTAACAAGTACAGCTTAAATACTAAACATGCCCACTTTCACCTAAGCCATTTCAGTCCAATAAGGAAGAAATCTGAAGAAGAAGAAAAACCCACAACTAATAAATCAAATTAATAAATTAAAAAGTCTCTTGACGTTTACTGAAAAAAAAAATGAAACACTGATGACTCATCTTGATCAGTGGGTGACTCAGGGACTACTCACATAAAAAGTTGTAATCCAACAAGTAGGATTCTTCCCAGAGCAGCAACAGATACAGTACGTGGCAGTTTACCATTTTAATTATCCTTTCAAAATAAAATTGCATTTAATATCCTTCATCTATCCATATAATGTCAGCAGTAAGAGTATTTTCTCAAAATTCCTCTACTGGCATTTTTCTATATGTCAAATCTTCTGCTAAGACAATCAGCCGCAGGCTCACTGATGAAATTACCCTAAAACTCCTTAACAAACAACAAAAACCCACACCTCCATCACCGCCATAAAATAAACAATTCCAATTCTATACATTTTACATTACAATGCAAATGTTTTCTGGTGTTCTCTTTGCTACAATAGAGTCCCTTTTGTTTCCTGTAATAAAAATAAGGACAAAAAATGCTAATGGAAAATAGCAATGCTCAAATGAATTGAACAAAGGAATTGGAGCTCTGTATTTTCACTAATGATGTAATAATGGAAATAAACACAGGCTAAGAGAATGATGCTCATTTCTGGAGGGAGTGGCATACAGAAAGGATACAAGATAGCACAAAGCCAAGGGTGATAACTGATAAGAAATAGGTTTGTCCTATCGATGATTTCATATACCAGCCTAACCTTGAACCTGTACCCTAAAAAGGACTTTCTGATTTTGTTCCAGACTGGAATTGCTGGAAGTGGACTGGGTTTAATTTGACTATAAAACCAGTGTGCTTTGAAGTGATGAAGTAGGCTCTCAGGAAAAAAAAAAAAAGTATCAACAACCAATACTATTTTATATATTAGCAAAATACAGATATTCTATCAAAGAGAAACAATTAAATTTTTTAATAATGTAATCAAACCTTGAATCTATAGGTTCATACTGCCAAAATTTGAACTTGAAGATTCATGAAAAAGTGTATTGGAGCTCTGTACAAGGTTCTTGAAGCACTTAGTGCTTATAGCCATTTTATCTTCACAATAGATACAAACAGCAAAAGAAATCTATCAGTGAACTAAAATTGATGTGTTAGAGCAGTGAGACTAAAATTCATTCCTTGGAAACACTGTGATATGACCAACACAAGAAGAAACCATGAATAATCAAGCTGTACCGCCCAGAACAAATATTGAACTTGGAAATCTGGAACACAAGAGTAAGAGAAGTGTGAACTTGCAGCAGTTTGAATAAATTATGTTTCAATTGATATGCCATAACCTGAAAAGCAACACTGGTTTTATATGCAATGAGCAGATTTACATGAAACTAATGATCTACAAAAAGTGAGGCTGGAAATCTCAGATGGTGGGAACTACAGCTGAGTCTTGGCAACTAAAGCCACAGCACTGAATGTTTTATGAGGGATGTGGTAGAAAACAAACAAACCTAGTAATCCCAAAGAAGAAATCACCATAAAGAAGAGGGAACCACCCCCTGCCCCCATTATTGCATTAATTATATGAGATAACGTGGTAAATGCACGATATGAAGAAATAACAATGGTTACTGAGGTCTACAGAATTCTTCATCCTAAAGATTTGAACTGGAATTTAAAATCACCCTGAATTATTCTGAATATACTGTACAACTCAATATTATCCTTTTATGCTAAAGAAGGTGTCACTTTAGGAAGCAGTATTAGGAATATGAAATACACATTAATTACCACAAATAATCTTGAACTTCTGTTGTCAAACACTTATATTATTGCTTTTATTTGCTTTAAACTGGCATTTTCTGTCATTTACAAACACCACATCTGTTATTTTGTTTCATTATCCATGTGTTCTGTTTACGGGGCATACATGAACTTTCAGTTTTTCCTTAAATTTCACAAAATCAATTTTAAA
Organism: Illadopsis cleaveri; assembly: GCA_013399915.1. NCBI lineage: Eukaryota > Metazoa > Chordata > Aves > Passeriformes > Timaliidae > Illadopsis > Illadopsis cleaveri. Next base: position 43,886 of record VXBB01020350.1, on the reverse strand, counting down.
TCTAAGGGTTTTTTTAGAAAATCATATGTAAACTTAGTTTTTTTCAAGGAAGAACAACTCAAAAATCTCCATACCTCATTAGAAGTATGCTGATAAATGTTTTTGATCAATTGCAAACAAGATGCATCATTTGCAGGATCAGACAAAATAAATTATTTCAACTGCAGAAGAAGAGTGAAAATAAATTAAAAAATTACTGAGATAATTCAGTTTAATCATTGTGTTGTTGTATAGTTCATGGAAATGTATCAGTGACCCTAAATCCATAAGGTCATACATTCTTTTTTCTCCATGCAATTGTAAAAAAAATATGTAAACATTTTGATACATGAAAGCTAATAAAATATTGAAAGGAATTAGGAAGAACTCATTATCCGTATTAGGGAACATGAAAGATTATCAGACTGAGAAGTGTTAATGTAAATGCTGCCTCGTTGCAAAAATGATTTCAAATATCTTTGTTAAATTTTAGAAAAAGCAATTAAGATTTAATGTACAACCTGATTATTCATTCATGAGGCTTGATTAAGTTTGATTTTATTTTAATTCCTTTGTGTCACAAAGATCTTAGGCAGTAGACCATGGGGTTTTTCTTTATGCATATTCCCAGCCAACTAATACAATAAAGCCAGGAAAAAAGTTTATTAAAAAAATAAAAAAACAGAAAAAAAGAAAACCTCATCTCTAACACAATTACAAAATTATAGAAAGAAAAGTTCTGTTTTTGCTGAGATTTCTGCTAATTGTGTTTCAAAGCCTCTGTTAGTAATAAATCTTTGTCTGCAGGTAGAGATTCAAAGCAAATGCTGAACAACTCCCATGCACATATCTAAATCTATGCTCATCTACTTTGCCCAGCCATACATTTTTAAGATCAAGCATATTCAGTGAAAATCTGCTCTATTTTTGCAAGTATTAATCACAAAGAGCTTTGAAAGACAAAATATTCCATGCTTTGTCCTCACTTTAAATAAACATCCACAGATTCATAATAGCCTACTGACTGTGTAGAGAGAAATTTATTTGATTAATTTTCAGAATATTTTGGTTTTTATTATTGCATTACAGTTTTCAATTATCTGACTTATTTAAGAAAAATCTCACTAGGTCTATGATTTTTCATTGTAACATCACCAATGCACAGCAGCATGTCCCCATCTTTCACCAGAACTTTTATTACAGTTGGACAGCAGTTCTAGATTCTAAAGACAACATTTTATAAAACTTACAGTAAATTTAAAAACTTTTTTCTGTTAGGATAAGTTAAATGACATGTAAAAATATCTCTCCTAAAATTTTACCTGGGAATAATGTCCAGACTGAGCATAGAAGCTATAGAAAACAGGAACACTTGTGCCTTTCTAATACTACAATACAGATTACTGTCCTATAGTAGTGGAACTCAATTCAGAGTATTCCAATACACCATCATGTTTATTGAAATACAACACCAAGTATTGGAATCTCAGCTGTTTTTCCCTTGGCTTCAAATGCTACATAAATGTTATGCAAGCAAATGCTGCTTAGCATAATGGGAAGAATGAGATACTAAGAGATAAAGGGAAAAACCATTAATTTGAATTAAAACATGGTACTTTGCACTGACACATTCCATATTTTCATGGAGAATTTTTTTAAATTTAATTTTCAACTAGCAAAAGAGTTATTTTGGCAGTTTCTGTCTAAATTATTACAGATTTCAAATAAAATTGTTTTAAAGCAATATTGTCCATAAAAGGCCAGCATAAAAACAAATCCATCTTACCTGGCTCCACTACAAAGAGTCTGTAAACATCAAAAGTTTGCTATATATATGGAGCAACTTAAAAAAAAAAACCCTGTAAACAATAATTTCTTAACTTTTCATTCTGAAAATTTCTCTCCATGAAGATATGAATACTATTTCCAAAGTCTGACTCCAAGTCACAACTGCCACCTTTGTTAAAAGAATAATAAACTTGGTCCCAACATTTATTACACGCGAGTGAATGTGAAATATGGCAAGTTGAACCATTTTTGTATGATTTGCCTAAAAATATTATACAGTTCAAATGGCTGTAATGGCAGGATTTCAAAAGTCAGACTCAAAATATATGAAGATACAGGGGCAACAAGGCACTGAGAGAGTCAGAGTACACCAAATACCAACATTAAATTAAACTGAAGTTCAGAATTATTGCAGAGGGAACAGCTTAGCCAGTACTCTCAGATAGATTTTCATGGACTCTGACCCTGAGCTCAAGGAAGGAAAATATTTTAGTGTGCATGTAAAAATAAATAAATGTTTGGCTATTAAAAAAAAGGACTAGTTGGCAGAACAGTGCCGTAACGAGAAAATGGGAATAAAAATGTTTCTGAATGATTTACTATCAGCAGCCTTTCTAAAATTAGTTAAAATGCATGGAGAGATACAATCTACTCCCTGACCTTGCTGTGATGTGATATGAACAGCAGAACCACAAAGCCCATTCTCTAAGGAGACACATAACATATTTATGATTGATTTGACTTTATTTAGTAGAAACATGGTTTCTAGGTTATCATCCTACCCTGTGAGTAAAGTACTTAGTAAAGTTAGTAAAGTCAGTAAAGTCATAATGTATTGAGTATTATCGATAGATGTAATTCATATGTGAGTCAGTATTACAAACACATCAAGTCAGGGAAAAGTAAAGGNGAAATTAAGATACTATCATAAAATAAGACATCATACTAAAAGTATCATTTCTGACTGCCCAGAAGATTGACTATATAAGAATTATTGTACTGTAATACTGTAATCACTGAGAACCATAGCAAGATTTGCACAAAATACTTCAAATTTTACTAGATTTTGGGTATTTTGAATGTGGATTGCTTGTTTTGGTTTTCGTTTGTTTGTTTGTTTGTTTTTTAATTGAGGAATTTCTAACTGACTTTTGTAGT